>CM050936.1:6106906-6239706 GCA_027789145.1 Solanum arcanum
TTCAATACAAAATCTGGAAAGCTGCAGGGATGACAAAAAGAGGGCGCTTTCCTGTGTTGCACCGAAAAAAAGGACCTAAGAGACGAGCGTCTTCAGGCTTGGCGAGGGGGATGGGCGTACGGACCACTCCATTCGAAGTCTCACAAATGTTGCACCCCGGCAGCAAAGCGAACCACCGGAACTAAAGTCACGATTGCAGGCCTTCGGAGCCGGTGATCTGTTCGGCCTAAGATCAAGGATACTTTTGACCTAATAGTTTGACGGAAATATTAGTTTTGGAGCCAAAATAAAATTTAAGGGTAAATGTGAGCTATTTCGAATAGTTTAAAGATATTTTGACCATTTTCAGTTTAATCCATGTGGGGGAGCAAAATTCTATTGACATGCAATGTGACATTCATGTGATATCCACGTGACAGTTAACAACTTCTGTTAATAAGAATGACATTTTTTTATCCAATAGTTTAACGAAAATGATAGTTTTTAGTCAAAGTACATTTTAAAAATGAATGTAATCTATTTCCAGTAGTTTAAGGATATTTTTAATCCATTTCGGTAGAAGAAAATATGTAGACAAATATTTTTTTTTTATGGATTCCACGGCAACTCGATTCCATAAGTTATAACAGCACGTTTTTGCTTTTTTATATTTCTAAATAATCATGTAGAACAAAATATGTAAACCACGATAGTCACCATTTCAGGGAAGTTGATTCCAAAAACAACAACACGTTTTTGATTATTTTGTAAAATATAAAATTGATATTGAAAAAAAAGAAGTTATACTAACCGTAGGTAACTCCTCAATTTATAATTAAAAATATAAAATATTTGATTTAAAGAATTCAAATTAAAAACTACTCCTCCTTCCATTCATATTGCGATTTTCAGAAGTTAATTTATCTAATATTCAATGTTAAATTAAATTATATTAATTCAATATTTTAAACAAAAAAAAAATCAAATATTCAAAAACTACACGAAAAATAAGCATTTTTTTACCTATTCAATATGATGAAAAAAATCATAAAATATTAGATAAAAATGAAGGGGAGAGTAGTATAGGATTCCTAAACTTATTAGGAATCGAAATAACAAGGTAGTTGGAGTCATTATAGGGTTTTAAGAAAAATAAATTCGAAACCTATAAATAGAACAAGTCTGTTTATGAATCCTCCTAATAATAAATATAAATATTTAGAAATTAGGGTTCTACCATGGATATTGAAGTTGATCATTATAATGCTTTGGATTTACCCTCCGGTAAGGAAGGGGCAAAGCTTTCTGAAATCGATATATCGAAAGCTTATCGAAAGAAAGCATTAGAATTGCATCCAGACAAGAGACTCCATGATCCAATTAACGCTCACTTAAATTTTCAAAAACTCAAAGCTTCCTATGACATTCTCAAAGATCACAAAAAGAGGAAGTTATTTGATGAGATGATCCAACTACAACAGCAGCAACAACAACAACAACAAGATTCGAAGCGTAGAAAGACTATGCCAGTCCCAGAACATATATTTGTACCAGATATCAATTTGGCTCGATTAGAAGAAGAGGAACGAACTGCTATAAAACTTCTAGGTGAAATTGCTAGGATTCGTGAACTATTGCTTTCGAAGAAAGTGTCATCAGATATGTGTGTTGACAAGGAAAAAGTGCTTAAGGTATCATGGAGTAAAAGCAGTCAAGATTATACTTACCAAAAATTGAGACAGTTATTTAGTAATTTTGGCAAAGTTGAACATGTAATCATGAGTTCGAGTTCTAAGAAGAAACGCTATGCTCTTGTTGAAATGTTATCTATAGACGATGCAGCTAAAGCCGTCGCTTCTTGTGTCTTGCCTGGTCTCTTAATTGTGCCTCTTGAGGTACGCTAGCTTATAATTTGATATTGTGTTTATTTGTTGAGGTTTTTGATACTTACTGGGTTTCTTCTATATTGATGGTTTAAATAAATGTTGAATATTTATAAGTAGTTATTAATTTTCAGAAACGTACCTTCATAGTTCATAGGATAGAAACGTACCTTCACAGTGCATTCATTACCTGAGCATGAGTAAATTGCTGCATCAAACGCATTCCTCATTAGTATAAGAAAAAACCAATATCTAGTACAAGTAATTTTCATCAAGCACAGGCTCAAAATCGCATTCCTTTTGTTGCTAACAGCACTGCATAAGATTCCCAACCTCCAGGTATAAACAATGAAAGAAATGCATTGATAGTGTCATTGATTGTTCAAAGAACAAGTCTGAAGGTGAGATTAATGCGTAATGAATCTGCCTTTACACGTTTAGGCACTGAATGAAGCCAATCCCGTTGAGTATAACCTCTCATTACCAGCAATGAACCGTGTTTTAGGACAAACGAGTGTTTGTCTGGAAAGGCATCCTTCTTCAATCGCTTTCTGGGAGGTTCACCACTGGTGTTTTTACCTTGTGCAATGAATAACAAACAGAAGAGGAAGTGATAAATACGAGTTTCGTGGAATCAGCATTGTCATTTGCAAAATGTAAGAGTTGATTTCTTAGATAGTCGCAACCAATAGTTAGTTATTATCTCCAGAAGTCACATTTTTTGTTGAAAGAAAATGGAAAAAAGAAAAAAGGTGACTCATAATTATTAGTTGAGTGATCTAAGAAATCGAACCTCAATATGTAACTGAACGGAAGGTATGCTATACTCACACCTCAGTTGACAAATAAAAACATATTACACAATCAATATTAATATGTACCTCGGGATGTTTTATCTGGTTTCTTTTTCAGCAAGAATTCACGTTCACATCCAAAGGAAAGAGAAGCAATTTCTGGAGTTGGTCCATAAAGTTTCTCATCATCAGCATGCCAACCTACATAGTCATCGCCTCCCTTGTACCTATTCAGTAATAAGCTGTTGAAACGACTTCCTGGAAGAGCTTTATGGACCTAAAGTGCAACACTGATGGTATAAGCAAGACAACTAGCTTGATCACTGGGAACTAGAACTTGAGAAGTTGAAGTAGAGCAAGCTTACAGCATCGAGAATATCCTTAAGCGGAGGAAATTCATCCCAAGAATATGCATGACGCTGGTATCCACTGTAAACTAGTTGTGGTAATCCTTCACTTGCCACGTAACAAGTGTCTCTGGGCTGTGGAAATATTACGAACATTGTCAATGTGTTTTTCCTCATAGGAACATGTGGTGTCAGATTGTTATGACATGTAACATTTAACATTTCATATTAGAAAAGGGGAAACTAACACACTAAGAGAGAGAGTCAAGCAACATCATTTCAACTTGGATGATCATTCAAGTGCCAGACAAACAAAGCTAAGAAATAACACACCAAAGGGAGAAAAGGAACAATATAATCACTTTTAATTTAAATGGTCCGTCATGACCACAAACTAACCTATTCACATACTAAAAGAGAACTCAACAACATTTTGAACTTGAATAGTCGGTTATCGGCAGAAGAACAAAACTTCCCTTAAAATCCTAACAATACAGACTCAGAATTTGAACACCATCTTTGCATGGGCTTTCTCATTACTCAAAAACAAGTCAGTAAAGCGATCCAATATAAGAGGATAAAAATAGCATCCAGCTTCAGCGTTCAAACTTTACGGTTGTGTGTGTTGCTTTTCACCCAGTTGAAGCTTCTAAGTTTGGAAGAGAAAAGAACATTAATTCCATCTCCGAGGGAAAAAAACCTTTTCTTTATAATGAAATCACTATGGTTTTGCCACAAAAAAAAACCTTTTCTTTATAATGAAATCACTATGGTTTTGCCACAACCCCAACAAACTTCTTGGGAGAATAACCTACATGGGAGTGAATGATTAGTAAATTCTTCTGTTGCTCTTCTAGTAACTATAGGTTTGAATTATCACCTTGTTCCATTTCAAACCCTCTCGTTCAGGTGGCATTGGAGAATCTATGTAATGGTAGTTCGTGAATTTCAGCAAAACTATATCAATCTATCACCTATATTTGCACAGTGGAATTTGAAAACTATCAATCCCAATCAAATCCTCAACCCAAATGCAACATAGTTGATTTTCTAACGTAATTATCCAAGAATCTTATAATACGCATAGCAGTCAGCAACCGGAGAACAGATTGAACCACATGCACTTGTCAACTTCCCTAAGATTCACCCCCTGTTCTAAAAGATCAAAGTGGAAACATTTTACTTAACATGGGACTAGCCCCTCAGAAAAAAAAAACAGTATCACATAAAACTACATCAAAGCTGTACGATTATAGTCGGACAAGGAAATACAAAGCAGCTTATCTAAAACTTAAAAGTATGCAAGATAGCGGAGCCGGGATTTCCACTAAGAGGATTCAAAACATAAATAAGCAAGCACAAAAAGAAGTTAAGACCTACTATTTACAACAACCTACCCAATGTATTTCCACAAATAGAGTTTAGAGAAAGTAGAGTGTGCGCGGTTTTACCCCTGCCTTGTGAGGTAGAGAACTTATTTTCAATAGACCCTTAATTCAAGTAAAGCATATTTAATCAGGTATGCAAATAGAAAGAGCAGTAGCAACAAATATGATAACCAAAGACAAGGAAACAACAAGTAATACTAAAATCGAAGAGTAAGATAATATGAATTAATAATAACAATACCTAGACTACGCTCGACTAATCTGTTCCAATCCTCGACCTCCATAAACCTCCTATCTAGCGTCATGTACTCAGTAAGTTGCTGCTATGTCCTATATAGTCACCTCTCTTCTATACTTTTTCAACCTACCTCTTCCTTCCCTTAGCAATACTATAGTCAACCTTTCGCACCTTGGGCCTCTTAGCTCCATGGAAAAAATCTATCTATTAAGCTTCTGCCCTAATCTTCGACTTACATAACCTACTATCTCGCGTCATGTCCTTGATAAATTGCACAGCGTTTCATCTCCTATCTAATCACCTCTCCCCAACATATTTTCAACCTATATCTACCTCTCCTCAGCACTACTTAATCATAAAGCATGAGAGTTTAGTCTCCATTTTGCCTCTTAAAAACATTACAGTTTACCCAAAACAATTCACATACAGAAATACAGAGTAAATTGAAGGAGAAAGGTAGAAGTAAAATGAGTACCTGGACACAAGATCGACCGAAGACGCGAATAGTTGGACGATTCCATGGTATATTTTTGTTAAGGTATTCTAAATAATCCCATGACTGATCGTAATTTAGGAACCTAGGCATGTATATTACTTCGCTTCCATTTCCTAATTCAACTACTCTTTTTGTTCTAGAATCGCTAATTTCCGCCGGAGCTTCACTCTGCTCCGCCTCAAGGCGGTGACAGTCGCCGGTCTCCGCCTTCAGGTTCAGTTTCGTCACCGTCGCCATTGGCGTAGGAAGAGATTCGAAATGCTTTGGGGCCTAGAAGAAGATGGCGGCAAATTCGACCCGACTCGGTCCAATTGTCTGTGGCAAATGATTTACATCTCAAAATCATGAAAATATACATAGAATATACACTAAATTACATTATGATATATTCAGAAAATATAGTTTATACATTATAATATATTTTTAAAAAATAGTTTATTTATTCATGAGCTATACATTACGATACATTTAAAAAGTTGAATGTAGAAGTTAACTTATCCAGTATGATTAGACTCGGTTCGATTGTCTGCAGCCAATGATTTACATCTCAAAATCATTGAAAATATATCTAGACCATACATTGAATATACATTATGATATATTCAAAAAAAAATTGAATATACATTATGATTGAAAAAATATAATTTACTTATAAATGAGCTACTGACTATCTATTATGATAAACTCTATACACGAAATATACTAATCCAATCAACTCAAAAAATCCTCTAAGCATTCCTAAGTTTAAGATGTGAGATATCTCTATATTATATAATTTGTTCAAAACAATACACGTTGATATTTCAAATATTTATATAATTTGTTTGAAACGGACGATTGTATAAATTTTAAAGAAAAAGGAAAAACAACTAAGTAAAAGAAGGGAGCAAGGAGGAGGAGGGAGGTGAAGAGGAAGAGGAGAAAGGCTGCATCTGACTTTTTTTTATAAATAAATGGCTAAACAATCATTTTTTTAAAAAAAAAAAAATTGTATTAGTTAGGCTAAATAGATGGTAAATAAAGTTTATGGGATGATATTCTACCTAAGTATTTCATAAATATATGGGTCAATAATATAGAGCAATTATGATTTTATGGCTAGTTTTGTCATATTTACTCATAAATATGTGAAAAGATTCATCAAAGTCAATCTTGAACTTACAATAAAACTTACTTTGACACTTTAAATTTTACAGTGTTTATTTATTTATTTACCCCCTTAAAAACTTTTAAAAAAACTAAATATATAAACTTACAATAAAACTTACTTTAACACTTTAAATTTATAGTGTTTATTTATTTATTTACCCCCTTAAGAACTTTTAAATGAACTAAATATATTTGGTGGCTGATATTTGCAATTTGCATGTGGATAATACTTAACATGAAACACATGGAAAATTTAGATGAGTGTGAAGGGAAGTGGAAAAATGAAGATGTCGAGAAGAGGGGTTGCTCAAATTGTAAGCACTCTACACTTCAATCTGAAGGTTGTTAGTTCGAGTCACCAAATGAAACAAAAAAGATGAAACGTAAAAAAAATGAAAAAGAAGGGAAATGAAGATATGTATTAGATATTAAACTGATAAAAACAGATACTTCAAAAATCCCCCTTCCACTTCTTAAATCACTCCAATTTGAGTTATGCTCATACTTGATCAAAATCTACAAATATCATTTGTTTGAGTTCCAATCTAAAAATGTCAAACACAGGCGCTTCTTCTACTAGACGTCTTTTTTCGCCTACAACAAGACGTATATAGCTCAAACGAGACATGCATCGATGACACTGATAACCATTCTACGTGGAGGCCGGAACAACGCAGGAAAGATCACTCACTTTGATCTTCAACTCTATGTCCCCAGACTCCACATCACAAAGCCTTAACCAAACATCTTGTACAACTTCACCATTCACCCAACTAATGCTGCTATCGATTGCTAGGCAGTTGTCTTTATTCGGGATAACCTTCCTTAATGTTGTCCCCTCAGAAGCAACCCCGAGAATCGTTCTCAATCTAGCAGCTGCAACCAAAGGCTGAAGACTGAGATGAGCATTTCCCATTTCGTCGTCTGCTTTGAAATGGTCTTTATCAAACACTTCCTGTTACAATTGTGTGTCAATGACATGGAGTGAATTTCACAGATTATTCAAAATAAATGTTACTCTAGATACAACGATTTAGCTTCATTTCAGCAAAATGGCAACTTTAAATAGCCTAAAATATCACTCCTTTCAATATGTAATACAATATGTACATCGTCTTCAGATTGTTCCTCTTTTTCTTTTTCTCTATGTCGATTGCATAAGATTAAAGAGTTGGCGTTAACGACATTCTGATTTTCTTCCTTGACGTTTGACTTCAAATTTTTAACTTGTGGTGTCTCCCACAAGACACGAATGGGGTAAAAGTATTATCTATAGAAGCTTCATAATTTCTTTTCTTCATTTCTTGAGTCTACGTATACTCATGCCTTTAAAGATTCTGTTTTCTTAGGTGAAAGTTTCGTCATTTCTGTTTTCTAATAAACTATTTTAGGTCACGGGTTCGAGCAGCGGAAACAACCTCTTGCAGAAATGCAAGGTAAGGCTAGTTACAATGGACCCTTGTGGTGGAGCTTAGTCCACCGGGGGATATCTTTTTTTTTCCCTAATAAACTATTTCACTATCTATTTTCCTGTTTTGTCCAATGCAACTCGTTCAGATACGGGAGATATAGCTGTTTAGCAAGCAAGGGTGCTAGAACTCCAGAGCACCTTTTATTTGATGTTCAAGTTCAAACATATCAAAAACATGCAGCGTAACAATTACACAGAGGAACAACACCAGCAAAAGTTCATAGTAATGTCACGTCATCTAACAAAAGTCGAGTCATTAAATTGGAATGCAGATGAGAAACATGAGAGATGATGAAACAAAAGTTTAGAGGTAAAGGGCAAATACCAATTTGAGAACCTCAGCCGGCTCAGAGATAGTGAAACAGAATTCTTCATTCCAAACAGGATTAAGGCAGCTATTTATGACTTTGGTTTTGGCAGTCTGGTATAACAATAAAACGTAATATCAAGATGTCAGCTCGCGAAAAGCAATTTCAAAACTCTCAAGCAAAGTGAAAGGTTAAACCACAAATCGCAACAAAAAGTCTGAGGTGACACGCATCATAAAAGATGCTATTAGAATAATCTTTTCCGAGCAATTTTACTAATAATTTCAAATACACAGTTGTAAGCGAAAGAGAAACACCCAATTTCCAGCTCCACCCATAAGCCAGGCAAACAACTAGCAAGAAAAGATCAATTTATCTGTGACCTCAACAACAACAACATACCCAGTGAATCCCAGAAGTGGAGTGTACACAGCCTTACCCCTACTTGTTGTTTGATTTGAGAATCACATTTCATTATCATTATTGTTAACTAGGATTCAGAGTATGCATTTGAAACCGTACTTGTAAAAGCCCTTGACTTTCAAAGAATAAAGATGATCAGAGTCGCACGAAAATGACAGATAATATCTTAAGGAAGGAACAGAAGGGGAAAACACAAAGCTACCTGATTACCAAGCTTGAGAACGACATAAGGATCACTTGTCTTGAAGTCTCGAATCACCAAACGTCTTCCTTTTATAACAGTCACTTTGATCTGTCCTAATTTGTCTCCCATTATCCACTATAGCAATGTAACTAACTCCGAAAACAGTACCAAAACTGCATCTCACAAGTACTTACCCTTGTTAAAAACAAGAACCAAAACATATTCGAGGATATAGAAAAGAACAAGCACTTGGTTTGAAGAGGGGTGTAGGGGGCACGTTCTGTTATAATCTATGTTGTTCAGATCATCCAGAAATGTTGTCGTACACCTGTTGGATCCTCCAAAAACGCCACATACGCAATATTATTTTTGAAGATTAATACAGTTATACAGCTGCAACAAGTCACATAAGCCTAGTAATTTAGTTAGACACACCAACTTCAATAGCAATATCTGTTGGGAATTAAACACACAACACACACAAATAATCTAGAGAAAAAGAAGCGGAACACAAACGGGACACACAAGAATTTAACGTGGTTCGGTTTCCCTACTCCACGACTGTAACAGGAGGATTTTATTTCACTTGTGCTCCTTCAGAATTACAAATACAAGGATCATATTTATAGGAAAACCAAATGGTTAACCTAGGGTTTGATCGGTCGGGCCGGCTCACAAGCCTCCACAAAGCCCAACAATCTCCCACTTGGAGGCTTGAAGAATTTCAAGCTGTCATCCACTTAGAACACTTGTATGTCTAGTAATCTTTTTCAACTCTCTCCTGCATACCGCCTTCTCATCACCAATGAAAGACCCGGTTGAAGCTCCCAAGCTTCAACACATCGATCCACGGTGAAATCGCCCTTGACTCGTCCTCGGTCCCTACCGGCCCCACTTGAGACACGAATCGCCGGATCCTAGAACTCCCGAGAACAAACACTCTCCATACTCAAGAAGAAATTTTACGGAGACGTATCAGCAATTTGGAATCTTGGTTCTCTTGACCCATCTGTCTTCAGGAGCCTTGGGTGAAGCACGGCCGGTGCTCCCGCCACAAACGCCTCTGTTGGTCTTCTGAACCTTTCCTTGCTCGTTCACCCTGAATCGACTTGTGGCTCGGGTTTCTTTCTTGCAAAGACAACTCTTCTTACGCCCACGAGATTACGTGAACCGGACTTTGTTTTTCTTACGAATCGACGGTCACTCCTCGCATTTGCATCCGACAATATACAACGATCCTCTTTTTGTTCCACGAGCCATGACAAGATTGCCCTCACGACCTTCCATCGCCCATTTAGAACTTCACATGATGTCCTGTTCATCCAATCGCCAATGAAATCAAACTTTTCGTCAAGCTTGGAACAACTCGACATCCTTCAAGGTCCGTAAACCGATCGGGCGTCTTCAAAGACCATGTCACCCATGCCCGTAACATCAAGAGCTCTATCGCCTGCAAGCCTTACCTTTCCAAAGTCTCGATAACCAGATTACGCAATGCTTCACCGCTGCGTGGTAGCGTGAAAAGAAGCACGAGAATCCATGACCCAGGAATCCACATTGCTCTCCGCGCAGCGGATAAACAAATCCTCGTTGTGACGCATGTACGCAATGTTGACTTGTTTGTCTTTCTGGCATTGATTCTGAAATGCCCCACCTCTGCAGTTCCAACATGTTACACGAGCCATCCCGAGCCTTGGTGATTCCTTGCCGGTTCTGCTCGCCACTACCTGCATTATTTTTCGCCTCGACGACGTTTAGCATATCACCCGATGATTCTCGAACTCCTTCTTCCGACATCCTCGCCAAGAACGAGATCACGAATCTTCTCAAAGGTGAATCCATTAGGTCCCATCGAATCGGCAATCGCCAGAATCGTTAGGACCAACCGTCAGGCAATGATGATAACGAGAGTAAAGCTTGAACTTCATCATCGAACTTAATGCCAACCGACAAAAGTCCGCTAAGATCGAATTCAATGAGTTGATGTGCTTCATTAATCGAATCGCTTTCCTTCATCTTTGTGTTCACCAACTCTCTGTCGTAAAAATTTTGTTTGCCGCAGATGGCTTCGTACATGTTAGACAAGGCTTCCAAGATGCCTTTCATTGTCTTCTCCTTAAGAATGTTGAACGCAACATTCTTGGTCAACGAGTCGGATAATCGACATAGCTTTCCGATCCAAAGCGCCCACTGCATCGGATAATTTTCCTTGCTTGTCACCCAACACTACGTCCAAATCTTTCTGAACCAGCAAATCTTCAATCTGCATCTTCCACCAACTGAAATCTGTACCATCGAACTTCTCAATTCGGAACTTCCCATCTTCTGCCATCTCAAAGGACTTCGTCAATTCCCTTAACGACGTCTACAGGCAGCGGGCGGCGATTTGGACGATGCTCACGATCCGACGCCGCGGCCGGATCTGAAGTCTCTCGACGCGGCCATCGACGGCAGGCGGCGGCGTTCTCTGCTATCGCCTGCGGCTTTCTCCTCGGGCTACGATCTACGGCAGATCTCCTTCGATCTGGTTGCCTGGTTCGCGGCGGTACGCCGCTCGCGAATGACGATTCAGATCCTCGGCGTCTTGCAGTAGCTTATAACGCGGCGTGACACTCCTTCCCGCACACGCTTCTTCACACAAGAACCCTAGGTGACAATTTCTCACAGTTTGTGTTACAATGCTGTTGAAACCTCGCTCTGATACCAATTGTTGGGAATTAAACACACAACACACACAAATAATCTACAGAAAAAGAAGCGGAACACAAGCGGGACACACAAGAAGTTAACGAGGTTCGGTTTCCCTACTCCACGATCAGAACAGGAGGATTTTATTTCACTTGTGCTCCTTCAGAATTACAAATACAAGGATCATATTTATAGGAAAACCAAATGGTTAACCTAGGGTTTCAGTAATGGGTCGGGCCGGCTCACAAGCCTCCACAAAGCCCAACAATATCCTATTAAATACGCCTTCTGTACCAATTAATGTGACACCCATTCCTTTTTAGTCTGTCCAAAAAGAATGTCACGTTTCTATAATTAGAAAACAACTTAACTTTAAAAATCACACTTTACCTCTGATGAACTGATTTATAACTACAAAAGTGTTCCAGACAAGAAATTTCAGAAGTATCCGTTTCTTTCTTAAACTTCGTGTCAAATCAAATCTTACTAAAACTCAGACAGCTACAACAACATATAACATAATTCCTTACAATTCAGCTCAACTAAAGAGAAATTCACTAACAGTGTCTAACTAAAATAGTAAGTAGAAACCTTCAAAAAGCAGCAAAACAGAATAAAAATTGAATCTTTAATGCAAATGAAGCAACCCCAGATGACTTAAATATCCAAAAATCACTAAAACATCAGAAAATAAGAAAAAAGAACATATTTTTTAATCAAATCAAGAAAACCCCAAATATTACCAAAAATCTAAAAAAAAAACAGGAAAAAGATAAAGAAGACATTTTTAACTCACTTGAATCAAACCCAAATGTGTTAAATTCCAAAAATGCAAAAGACTATCTTGCTCTGATCTCTGCTTAGGTTTTTTTTAAAGAGGCCAACAAAGTACAGTGCAAAATGGAGCTCAAGTATGAGTGGATTGTGTGGTGTCTTTATATGTATATAATAGTTTATATATAATAGTTCATTATATATATTAATAAAACGTGTATACTTTGTTTTTATTCGTCTCTCTTGATATTTAATATATATATTAAAATTTGATTAAATTAAATTTATATTGTTTGAGATTCTGAAAAAAAATTTATATTGAGGTCTCGATTAATGTTAGATTTACATTACATAAGATCAATTTAGAGAATAAATACTCTCGATTAATTTAAATTTGCGCCAGGTAAAAATCAATTTAAGGAAGAATTCCGATATTAAAGCGTTAACTAATTCATGTATGTACTATGTAAGACCTCTTTATTTAAAAGCTTCCTCAAATCTGAATAAATCTCTAATTAAAAATAAAGGCATCTTCTTCCACCATAGCGTAACATTTGTTAATAGTAATACATTTTAAAGTACATATAATGTAAAGATGATTTCTGCATCATGAGTTAAAATTACTTTGAATCTAATATTAATTTAAATATATATGTAAAATGTTATTGATTTAGTTCATACTAAATACTAAATGTGAACTCATATTTTAAAAAGTATAGTTAGCTTAGTGCTGAAAATTTAAAACGTTGATTAATTTGATTCAATTGCCTAATTATGTTTTCCTTTCTTTTTTTTCTTTT
Organism: Solanum arcanum; assembly: GCA_027789145.1. Classification (NCBI taxonomy): domain Eukaryota; kingdom Viridiplantae; phylum Streptophyta; class Magnoliopsida; order Solanales; family Solanaceae; genus Solanum; species Solanum arcanum. The sequence continues at coordinate 6,119,829 of CM050936.1, forward strand.
CATACTCTTCTGTATTATTTTAATTAAAAATCGTGTTAGCCGTTTAGTTTGAACACTATATAATATTGGCAACATCCCCACATTAGTGTGAACACATTTTGGACCCTAGTCATTACAACACTTTTTTCTTTTTGACCAAATTTAACTATATAATTAGTATGAATTTTTAAAAAATATCTCACTAATTATAATTAAAAATAAAATATATGTATTTAAAATAGAGATACTTAATGCACATATACGAAAATAACAAATCATTAAAAAGTAGAAACAAGATTTGTAACAAAGCATATTATATAGAGGGAGACTAAAAATGTCAAAGGATAAAATAAACATTGCATTAAACGAGAAGATTGGAGAAGTTAGATATCTTTTTATTGTCTTTTTTTTCGAAAATTATTTTTATTTGAAATATTTCGACAATCAAACACCTAAAAAAAACTTTTTTATTTTTAAAAGACACCATAACTATTTATAATTGTGACTAAGAAATAAACAGAATATATTGGAAATCACCTTAGAATAGAAAAAAGAGCAATTTCAAATCGTACAATAGTTCATACAAAGATAAATTAAAAACATAAATTAAAAGAAACTAGTACAAGTTTTTTTTTCCCCCTAGAACTCTTAAATCTTACTACTTATTATGCTCTCCAAATGATTCAACATTATTATTTGCCTCGTCAAGATTAGCCTGAGAATTTGTAGCAACATTGTCATTAGTCATGTGTGCATAAGTATAGTAACCATGATGATGATGAGTCATTGTGAAATTGGGTGGCAAGGGATAATTAACATGTGTCATGTTGTTACCAATGCTAGTTGAAGCCGCGGGGTCAACCATAGCACCCCGCGACTTCATTAGCATGAGTGGCTCCCCTCTGAGGGAGCCACGATCACCGCCATCGCACTCGCGATAACGGTGCAGGTGCATAGTCAGGGGTTCGATGTAGTCATCGAACCCTAGCTTGCTCATGGCCCAGAGCACGTCCTCGGCCGTGATAGTCTTGCGTTGCTCGCGCTGGCACCGGTCGTTGGCTTCACCCGTAACGAAGCTGATGAACTCGGACACGCATTCTTGGATGGTCTCTTTCGCGTCGTCAGATATCTTGGCATGTGGAGGTAGGGTTTTTCGCATGATTCGGATCACGTTTGCTATTGGCATGAAACGGTCCTGCTCACGAACCGTGCATTCAGAATCGTCTGGGACTGAGGCGTTGTTGTTGTCGTTTAGGTGGTTGGTTGTGGGAATGGCTTGGTTGAGTGTGGCAATGCCATCTAGAAGAGAAATGAAAACATTAGACAATTATGACACAAGACTAAGCATTAAAGTGAATTAAATAATTTAAGAAATAATTAGCTATACTGTACGAAATTCATCTCTAATAAAGTCAACATGTCATCTAAGGGGTGCAAAAAAAATCCTTTACTACAATGTCGCATATAAGTTAAACTCATAATATTAATTTGTTATTTTTTACGAGATACACTTCATTTTATATTTTTGGTGTATATATACATCCTCTGATTCATATTATTTAATGTTTCTTTTACCTTTGACGCATCTTTTGATAAATTACTTACTCCTGACGACTAAAAAAGAATTTTGACTAATTAATTACTCATACTTAAATCTACATCTTTCTAAGATGATAAGATGATATAAGTATAAAGAGTAGAGAAATTTGATGTGCACATATATCATATACCTTTTAAAGAAACAGTAAAAATACCTATTTTTTATATCTTTATAGGAAAATAACTAAAACTAACACCTTCTCGATTATGTAAAATATTGTATAATTTGAACAAAAATAAAAAGAGTAAAAAAAGACCAAATAATATAGACCTATGGAAGTATATAACTAATTAATTCCAACTAATGTTAATTAAGTGTATTAGTTGGTTAATTAGTAGTACACTTGGGAGTTTGAAGGGAAGGTCCAGAAGCAACCGTAAAATTCTTTCCTTGTGATCTATAAGATATATATCTGAATCGTAAAAGCAATCACTAATCCGTATCGTAAAATAGATTATCTACGTTACCTTCTTTAAAATCTTATCTTTATCTAAACCCTATATAACCCTTTTTTTTAAAGTACACTTAGGAAGTAACCAGCAAATAAGATTCTAGGTTATATTTTATAGTGCACACATAAAGACAGCAACTCACAAGAGTCCAGAAGAAAGACCTAGACAATTTCTGTTATAAAAACTCCAATTTTTTAAAAAAGCTACGAGACAAAATCATAGAGTTAAAATTGACCAAAAAAACAACAAATTTTTTTTCTCCATAAGTTAGTGGTTTCAATATCTACCTTTTGCCATATTTTTTTTACGCAATATTCAATATTCACATTAAAATTCTTATACTCATAAAAAGAAGTACTTATTGAAAAAAAAAATTTATAAAAAAAAAAGTTTAAACTCGAAATTATCAAATAAAAAATGTTATTCATCTCACGATAGCTTTTGGTTGAAAGATATTTTCTACTCTCCTAGTACTTTTTTTGAAGGAATATTAACCACTTACAAATTGTGTTGATTCATTATTTTTTAGAATATAAGTTACACATAATAATAGAGAGTATTGTTTATAACAAATACGATAATCTAGAAAAATAAAATACTAAGAGATATAATCCAAGTAAGAAAAAAATACTAAGAGATATAATCCAAGTAGGAAAAATTACATGACAAATGGTTACAACTTATACCCTTTTCTCATCTTCATGTTTTTCCTTTTTCGGGTTTAATTGGTCAAAATATTTCGAAATCTTTTTATCTAAAACTTTTTAATTTGTCAAAATTAGAAAAATAAACTTTTCCAGTGAGCTTGTGCAAAATAAATTTCATAAGCAACATTTCGTCAATTATCCACCCACACCCTAACAAATTTTTCTATTTTCTACCACAAAACATTAAAAAAAAACAATTGTGATGTGGAGCATTTTCTCTCCAATTCTTTTTCTCACAATTATTATATATAAATAATTAAAGAGAAACATGATAGAGTGCCATATGTAAACATAGGGTAGAGAACAAATATGTATACAGTTGGGGGGGTCTGGAATTTACATGCATATATTCACTTGTTTTTTTATTTTATCTTTTTCTTCAAATTTCAAGCAAAACAATTATATATATATATATATATATATATATATATATATATATATAAATGACTAAACATGAAGATAAATAAGTAACATTCAATACATAGAAGGTTTTTTTTTTTTTACTTTTCAAAAGTATGATGCATAATTTTAAGAAAAATAGAAGTATGTTCCTTGGAATCTTTGACGTGAGATATTTACATACTTTAACATGATATTAGAATAATCAAATTGACTACATAAGAAGTGTATGCGTTGAGACATAATTAAAGAGGAAAAAAGTACTTTAGGTAACAAGTTTAGCTTTTAGATAAAATAACAATACATCTCAAATATCATGAAAAAAAACACAGTGTAATACTTTTAAACGAAATGATCACACTCACCAGCGGAAGTTGTTTGTGGGAACCTACGGTAGCCATGAAAACCTCCACTACCATTGCCTCCTCCAAGATCCATAGCTTTCTTCACTAAGAAAATAAGAGAGAAGAATGCTAGCTTATATGTTGGAAAGTGAATAAGCAAAGAGATGGTCATTTATATAGAAGATACAATTAGGGATTGTTTGGTGATGAAATAGATAAAGTCATTTTATGAATTGAGAAATACTATATTTTTTCCGTTTTTATATTAATTGACTCATATCGACCTAATACATTTCTTAAGAGGACTTTTATGTGTTGTTGGAACTCTAATTCTGACTACTATTATGTTGTTTTATTTAATACTAAGCTCTCTTGATTTTCCATTTCTAAATTTGACAAATACTAAAATATCTCCTTTTAGGTCAAGTAATATGAAGTGGAAATAAAAGTATTATAGAATTACTTTCTGTTTATTTTTAATTATCACAATTTTCTTTTTTTAGAGTCAAACTATAACAAGTTTGATTAATATTTTATGATGTATTTTATGATGTAAAAGATTGCAATTTATAATACTTTTCATATATTTTTTAAATATCTATTTTTTTCTAATTTAAAATATTGAATTAAAGTAATCTAATTTAACTCTAAAAATCAGTCAAACTGACTTTCGGAAAAACAAGACAACTAAAAGTGGACAGAGGAAATACTTTTCACTAGTATAAATAATGTGATAAATAATACTCTCTCCCTAAGAAACTAAGAAAGCTTATATTTTTACGCTATTATAAATAGGAACAGAGAAAATATCAAAATTAACATAAAATTACTATTCCTTATCTCTCGTAACAAACGACAGTCGAAAAAAGTAGGGAAAAAAAAGATTGTAGCCGCGTGGCAAAGGGGCGTGGTGAACAAGAAGAGGTAATACGTTGGTAAGAAAATAGAGTTCATCAGTTGGGTAATTATGTGCAGCATTGACCGGCACACCATGCAATAACAAATTGACTAATTTTACTTTATATTATAGAATCTCTTCGTTTCAATTTAATTGTTTTATTTTAATTTAATATAGAAGTTAAAAAAATTTAAAAAATTATGTTTTTTAAATATGTTCAATGTATTAAAATATATATGACATACGTGAAAAGTAATTGAAATCAATAAATTATCAGAAGTGAAAAGAGATATTTTTTTAAAAATCAATATGGAGGGAGTAACTTTTTTCTTTCCCAATCCAATTGAAACTAAAAGTTGGCTACTAACTCAATCCTCCATTATGTTTCATGTAACCAAATTAGGGACGGATGTACGATTCGACATAATTCAATAATTTGTATAAAATTTTAAAAAAAAGGATATAGATGTACCTTTTATTTTTTTATCTAAAGTCATCTTTATAGTAGACGTTTAGGCATGGCTCTTATCGTATTTATTAATAATACATAGCAAAATATGTGAGCGATATTGCGAGAAGGATGAATAACCGAACCTCATAGAAATGTGGTTGACTATGTAAACAATGAATATAATATTAATATTATATTCAATATACTTTTATCGATCTTGAAATTGTTTTCGAAAAATACTTGAGAAAGAGAAATAAAAGAAGTCAAAGTAGAATATTGTAGTTACTACTTTTTTTTTCTCAATTAATTCAATTGACATTGAATGGTTAAATTCAAAATATCCTCGATTATTGTGACCAAAGTAGTAGTAATAAGTAAGTGACAAAACAACAAATTTAATTCACATATGAATATGAGCAAACCAGTCTTCCCTTTTTAACTTGTAAAGTTGATGTCTTCTGGTTGGTGTGGAACTTGGAACTTGCTCCTTATAATCCTCACCCAATTCATTTTCTATATGTCATTGTCATTACAATTCTTTTATTTTTTTTTATCTGATGTTTGATATTCATATCGGGATCAGAGATCTTATTCAGCAAGAAATTACATTGTATATTCAAGTTTAAAGTTATTTATTTTTTATATATATATAGTAGATGTTGAGTTCAGTAGCGGAGAAAATTAACTAAGAGTATCCAAGAATAATGGTTGTGGTTGTCAAAACAAAATTAAAAAAATATATTGTGTTATTCGGGACGTGAACCCAGAATTTTTTCATTCAAATGGACACATATTACTACTACGCCTAAGACATAGCTCTAGCTCCGCCCCTGGTTGAGTCCTCTTGACTTCTTTTATCTTTTTAACCTTTTTAATGAAAATTGTATTTTTGTGCCATGTGACCTATTTAAGGAGCTCCTGCTAGAATTTTCATCATTTCTAGAACTCAAACTTTAGATCTTTAAATGTGATCAAGGATGGACATATCATATTCATCCTGTCGCAACCCTTGATATCTAGATTAAGACGGTGTTATGTGTTTGGGTTCGAAAATATAAGGTATGTGTAACTACATTTATAATGATTTTCTCATACTAAGAATTTTTCGCATTTTCTACAACACATTCAATGTAGTCCCACAAATAAAATCTGAAGAGAGTATGCATACCTTATCCTGTCATTTTAGGGTAGAGAAGACGTTATTTTCGATAAACCTTCAACTCAAACGAGAAGTATTGGAAGCATGGAAAATATGATGGTCAAAAGATATAAAACAAATGAAACGACAGGAGGGGAGAGGATGAGCCAAAAGGCTATACTCCTTTAACCTTAACAAAAGCTCTTGAATTTTGAGCCCGTGATGGAGTTGCCTTTGGTAGGAAGTATTTATCCCCAAAGTGGACTCACGACGTGAATCCAGATTAGTTGGGAAAACCCCATAAAAAGAACGCTGAGCTCTCCGACTAGAACGTCTACTCGTAGCTCATAAACAACATAAAATTTCCAGAAATCACCTTCCAAAGTGCAAATATTTTACACCAAAAAAGTAAATGCTTGATGTTCTGATACAATTTATCGCGGTAAACCTAAGATGTGTTGAACAAGTCAACTATTGTACTACAGAAAATAATGTCACAACTTGCAATTTGTATGATCTTAGGATTTACATGAACCTAAGATGTGTTGAACAATCAAAGGATCTTTCATTTGTCATCTCATTACAATGTTGTTCAAGCATTTTGCACCAAATATAATGACAAATAACATCAACTTAGTGTAGCTTCCCTTCTTAGTACCTGTACAAACAGTAGGTAGCATCAGTATTCAAGCACTCATAAAGCTTTTCCAAGAAAGGTAAAGTTACTCTGTGCACTTTGATAGTCATAGTATTTTCTCTTTTTCCATTTGTGTGCCGAGGGTTGCGATTTTAGTCCGTCAAATATCGATAATTTCTTGATTCTTGTTAAGCACATTTAACTTTCGGTTTATTGATATGTGGAGTTTGGATCCTCTACTTATGAATCTTTACGATTTTAACGAGTTACTAAGTACTAAACCTTTCTAGTTATCACAGATTTGTATTATTTTCTCAATATTTGAGCGTAATGCAATTCTAAGATAATCTAAATATACACACGTCTTTCTAATATAGAGGAACTATAGACATATTTTTATTAGTTTAAGGTTAAATGTGCTTAGCCAACTATTATGAGGACCAAATGTAGAATTTATCCATAATTGAGGGACCAAAAGTGCAATCATACACTTCTTCTAGTTTTCTTTTGGGGTTTTTGGGGTGGGGGGTTAGTGTGAAGGAAGACACAGGAGTTCTGCGTCTTCAATGCCGAGATGACTAACAATCTAACATTGTCGTCATGTGAGAAATACTCAATTTGTTTCATTTTACGTGACACTATTTTCCTTTGAAAACAATTAGCTTTAAGCTTTGCAGTTTATCCTTAATGACATGATTTTACACCGATAAGTTCTAGAAGGTTTTGTTTCTTTCTTAAGCTCGACGCTTAATGAAACAAATTTACATAAAATGAACCAGAGGAAATAGCCAATTGAGTGGGTGGCACTTATCTATGATTGTGAAACTAAGGAATGAACAGTTTGCAAAAATTCAGTAGAGCAGCCAACTAGTATATAGTTAAAGCAGAAAGATCAAATAAAACTGATTTACCTCTTCAGCAAATTTTATCAAAATTGTCGTTCGTGGTCGGTGCTGCCCCTCCACAGGGACAAAATGAGCTGTCACGACCGCTGGAAACCCTGCATTTTCCAGAACTCCCTTCGAGAAGAAAATAAGAAAATAAATTATAGCTCTCAGAAATGGTAGACAAAGCAAAGCCGATGATGTTCTTACCCTTACAATACCCGCAACAAAAGCTCCGCAGTTGAAAGCACCCATATCTTTTGGAATTGAAATGAATCTAAAATTCAAATGCAAATGATCCCAAAATGAAATACAAGAGTTAGTTCAGTAAGTAGATAATCGGAAGCATTTACAATGGCTTCAGTCGAGATCACCTGTTCACAAGGAGCTCCTTCTCACTAATCATATATTCATCTTCATGTTCAGTGCCTTTCTCAAGTGAGTCAGCAACCTGTATACAGAAGCCAAAATGTTTCATCTAATCCAATCCTAAAACAAATTCACAGGCAGAATAACTTGGTTGGTCACTAAAGGCAAAATTACGCTAGAGGAGCTTGATGCCACTCAAACCAATGAGCATGCCATTGAAGAAACAATTGAGAAAAGCTTTAAAAAAAACTCATACAAAATGATGAATCACTCTTGCAAACTATGAATTACTTGATCAAGAGACAGAGAGACTTATATCACAATCATAGGGACCTAAAAGGCTAAACAGATTCTAAGAATAACAAACTGAACCAAAGCACTGAAAGGAATTACTCTAGATGGTCTAGGTCATAATGGAAAAAAATATGTGAAATGTTGTGTTAAAGCGAGACTGAGTGGTAGGAGACTTCTGACCTATAAACACACAAAAGGAAAAGCACTTGCTTCTTGTCAACATGCAAGTATTCTGAAACCAACTGTTAGCTTTTAACAAAATGGTATATCTCTTGTAATTAGGAAGTTGATACATGTGGCGATGAACTTCAGAACAAATTAAGAGATAATATCAAGTACGATTCAAGAGACATATTAATCATAGATAGAGGAGAATGTCAAAACTTCGAATACAGTAAGTTTGGAAAATGATTTTAGCTCCAACCACGTTACAGTTTCACGCATTATTAAAATTGTGGCAGAGAGCGAGAGGTTCTTCATTTGAGGTAACTGAAAAAGAACTACGATCAGAATATCAACTCCATTATGCTTTCGTTATAAAGACGTTCATTCTTACGACATCATTTATGTGCAATTTCTCTCACAGCAAACTGAAGAACCCCTAACCAAAAGCTCACCAGCATATCAAATTACCACAATGACAAAGCATCAAATCGACAGAGCCTATTGATATTCCATCAACTCGAACTAAAATGAAGAAAAGATGGACCGCAACATTCACATGCTATGCATAGTACATCCTAAGCAGTTCGAGAAAGTGATAAAATATAGGCTTAAATTTTCCATGCTTGCTGCTTGCTAAGTGGAATACTTTTAAAACATGGGCAAAGATAGCTCCTAGAAGTGTAAGGAATGGATCTCGTCAAATGACCATTTTAAACTCCTTTTGCACTGAAGAAGTTTTCAGTCATTCCCACCCCCACAACATTAAACCAAAAATCAATACAATCACCAATAAACAAGAGATGAAGTGCAGTCCCCCAAGAAAACAATCAGTATAATCAAAGAGATTTGAAAGGTGTTTAAGCAAAAAAGTGTAAGACAGAAGGAAGTAAAAGAAGTTGACCTTCCCAAACAAAACCTTCCATACTGTGCTATGCACAAATGATAATATACCCAGTAATCGTGTCTCCCTTCTGTTTCCCTGCAGCATTATGAAGATTTTAGAACAATTACCGTATCAACTTTGAAAATATAGCTTGTCAACTAGTTCTACAAATGAACATCACAATTTGCTTGCTTAAATTGTTGAAAGTAGCTTTATAGGATTTTATGTAATATTGCATGATGCAATTTGCATCCTTCACGTAGTAAAGAAGCCATGGTAGCAGCAGTACTGCTAGCTCCTCTCACAATCTATTCTTGATTTTGTCCTACTTCTGAACTTTTATTGGGAATGACTTTGGTTAAGGATGTGACTATGTTATGTAATATTTCATAATGCAATTTGCATCCTTCACGTAGTAAAGTAGCCATGGTAGCAGCAGTACAGCTAGCTCCTCTCACAATCAATTCTTGATTTTGTCCAACTTCTGAACTTTTATTGGTAATGACTTTGGTTAAGGATATGATTATGTTTACAGGTAGTCATCATATTATCCTCTATAGTTTCCCAGTCTTTTAAGTGTCAAAATCAAAAGATCATGGTTGAAAACCATTTCTCAGTCGAGGAACATTTTGAAGACACAAACATGATTATGCTTAAAATTACAGTAAGTAAATATGCTCAAAGTACACATTTCTATATAATGGACATAGATTAAATGGAGAGAACTGGCCCAGATAATTATGCAATCGAGGTTTGCTGGTTTGACAACAGATACCGAGCATCGAGATATGGAGTTTCTCTAAGTGAAAAAATTAAAAGCAAAACATTAGGGTGGCAATAGCATTGACGGTTCATACCTTTTCCCTATGGCAGAGGAGTTCTAAAATCCGTGCTCCAACAGCATAGCCAGCGTCCTCTAACCTATTTTCCAGAAAATCATCAACATCTACAAGAATGTCTTCACAAATACACTCTGAAATTCGTGGCAACGGCAAAATCTTATAGCAAAAACTATATCAAACTTAAAAGGGCAGAAAAATCTAAGCTCAAGCTGGGGAGTTTCTGTTATCTTTTGGTACTTTGCCATCATCCTCTTACAAATTTTGCGGATGAGCATCAACATCCAGAACAATGCATTCACATATGAAGTGTGAAATTGTGGCGAGGCAAGAACTTACTGAAAAACTATTTCAAACTTAAAATGGCAGAAAACTTTAAGCTCAAGTTCGTAGAAGATTCTGCTTTTACTTTGGTACCTTAAACAAATAAACTGATCAGCTTCCTTCCTTTAATGTCTTTTCTTCAGCACTGAATGATCAGAACCAATAGTTTTTTTTGTTTTTTTTTTTTGAGATAAAGGTAACTAATGATCAGAACCAACAGTCCCATCCACAAGAACAAGGTGTCAGCAAATATAGCAAATTTTATTCCTTTGCTGAGGAAAGACTTCAATCAAAATGGATGTAACAGTAGCAATAATGCTAAACAAACAGTTAAAATAGCTAATCCTTACCTCAAAAGTGATCATTCCATTCATATGACACTAATAATATGGATATTCCTTTTTTTTCTTCCCTATAATGACCTGATACAATCGAAAAGACTCTTAAGCACTATAGCACACCTCCATGTTTAGAGCAACAATAACGTAAAATGATCAATCAATCAACTAAGCTTCCCCTCCAAAATAGTTAGGGTCTGAATCTTCCACAACCATTTCTCCCTATTCGGATCCATTCCAATACTAGAATTTCTCGAAATTCCACAGCATAACAGGTCACTTCCCCTCTAATTTCAGCAATACAAGAGCAACAACAACAACTACAACTCAGTGTCAAACAAGTCGGTGTTCGACTATATCAGTACCCATTTTTCATTTAAGCTCATTTCATAAAGAATCCTTATAATTCATCAATACAAGGGCAAATAAACAAAATAACAGAGTTGTTGAAAATCACCTTCGCTCTAATTCAGTAATGTTGTCCACTTGAGTCTGATTGTACTGAACAAGCTCCGAAAACAAGAAAGCAAAAGCACTCAAACTGACCTGCAAAGAACCTCATTCACTAATCTGCAAAGTATATCTCCCAAACCCAACCCAACCCAACCCACCCACACCCTCTAGCTAAAAAGATTTAAAAGTGGTAACATGGGTCGATGTTATTAGTATCTATAATGAAAAAGAACTCCCCACCCCCTTCTTTTCTTGAAGAGCTAATACATGGGTCGATGTTATTAGAACACAAAATTGAGTTAAGCAAAAGCATAAAATTGATCTACAAAGTATATCCACACACACACACACACACACACCACACACACAATCTAGCTAAAAAGAATATAAAATTGGTAACATGGGTAAATGTTATTAAGATCTATAGTTAAAATGAACCCCCAACCCCAGCTATTTTTTTCTTCACAACTAAGAGGATTTAGAACACAAAATTGAGCTGAGCATAAGCCCTCAAACTGTCCTGCAAAGGACCTCAATCACTAGTCTGCATAGTAACCCCCACCTCACCCCACCAACACCCTCTAGTTAAAAAGATTAAAATTGATAACATGGGTCAATGTTATTAGGATCAATAGTGAAAAAAAAAAACCATTTTCCCCTTGATCAACGAATATAACTTAGAACAAAAAATTGAGTTAAGCTTTAGCCTCAATCACTAATCTGCAAAGTATATCCCCCAACCCACCAACACCCTCTAGCTAGAAATATCTAAAATTGGTAACATGGGTCACTATTATTAAGATCTATAGTGAAAAAAAAACCTTTTTTTTTCTTCTTCATTATTGAACTACAGAGATGATTTAGAACACAAATTTGAGTTTTTTTTCACTGAAAAAAAAGAAGAGAGAAAGAAGTACCTCTTGTTTGCCTTTGCTGAGGGGTCTCTCAAGAACATTTGAGTACTGTTTGATCTTCCCTACACTTATCATCTTCTTCCTTCAACTCTCTCTAAAGATCGCTTAGCACTGTAATGTCTACTCTTCCTTTGGATACTCAGATTTCGTTTCGTTTTCCACTGAAAAGGGAGACTGAAGGATAAAAGAGAAAAATGACAAAATGACCCTTTTATGTTTGAGGAGGTTTAAATATAGTACCTTTGAATAAAATTTTGAGCACTTTTAGTCCTTTCATTTTGTTAAAAGTGAGTATTTTTCAAGTCTTGCAAACAAGAATGGTAAAAAGAAAAGATAGGAGACATTTGGATAGCTTAGAATAATTTACAATACAAAAAATTCGACTATAATTGGGTTGATTTGGTTTTAATTAAAAGAAATCAATTCAAAATTAAATCAATTCATTACTATAAATATAGCTTTTAAAATTTATTTCATACATAAATATATTTACTTTGATATAATTTCTGAATGTTTCTTATATTTTTTCAAAAATTTTTTATCTTTCAACATGTTATTTCTAGTTTTTGAGACTTACAATTTTGAATTGTCCAATAAAAAATTGTAGTCCATGGATATCAGTAGCTCTAATAAAGTGCAAATCAAAATCAAATTAATACTAATGCTAATAAAAATTAATTCAATACTAAGAATGACAATAATGTTGAATTAGAGGCGAACTCAAAATTTGAAATTTTTGGGTGAACCAATAATTTCAAATATGAGTTTGTGGGTATTTTCCGCTGGCTTGTACCAACAACATAATGACATTCTTATGCTCATCATGGGTGCACTATTAATTATATCTTAATCTCACGCGCGCGCGCGCACGCGCACACACACTTCTTTAATGAAGTTAATGGGTGCACGTGCATCCCCACATGTAGGGATGGATCCGCCTCTATGTTGAATATTAGTTCTTTAATTTTACATCGATTTAGAAATTTAAAATATATAACCTAATGTTAATTTTTGTTTGATGTTTAATCAGGTAATTAGTACGTATTAGACTTATTTCAACATGATTTATTACTTTTAAATTATTATCATTTTTATTATGTCTTATCAACCATATTATTTAGTTCTCTAGAGTTTGTATGATACATTAGTTTCTCTTATTTGGTAACTCCAAAATGAGAGTAATCGCTAGGGGTGGACATGATACGATATATATCGAAACATTATACATATTGAAATTCTTAATATTATGGTTTTAATATTATGATATTTGGTATACATTTTAATACATTTTTTTGGTATTTGGTACAATGTTTGGAATTTAGGAATAACATACCGAAATATCGAGTACCATATCGAAGTATATATTTACATAAATAGTATATATATATACATATATATATAAAATTAAAATTTGTAACAAATATGCAACCTGGTATTAGTATAAACCAAATGTTTAGAAGTTAAAACTTTGATTACTTTATTTTGATTGAAATGTATTTGAATTGTAATTGATTAATAAAGGAGTTGTTGGTATTTTATTTTGCATATATATTTCTAAGTGTGTATTGTGTTAGTATGATACAATTGAGATCCTTTTTTCAATTGTTGAAATCATAATACTATTATAAGAGTATATATTAGTCGAAATTGAACAAATTATGGTTATCGATTTATCATACCATAGATTATCAAAATCAAACTTCAATATATCGAACCACACCGAGCTAAATTGGTATGGTAATGGTATAACATTTTAAAAATTGAATATCAAAATTACTTTATGAAAACTTTCAAATGTTGTACCGTATCATACCATGCTTACCCATAGTAATCGCTAACAATAATGATAACATACCCAATCAAGTCTCACATTTGGAGGTTTGAAAAAGATTGAGTGTAGGAATATATTATAGAGATAGTAAAAGCTTGTTTCCGAATGACCCTCGATAAAGTGGAGCTAACCACCATTGAGGCCAAACTTTATGGACCAAATTGTATTTAACTAAACATTAATTTGCCTATTCAAAAACAGCCCATATAAAAAGCCACATCTTTTATTTCATTATCCACTCATTCATTCATTACTAGCAAAAATTCATGATAACACATAGCTGAATTATCCAAAATTAGGATTATCACAACAATGGCATCAACATCTCTTGTACTTCCACTCAGTAAGCTCCATTAAATCTTGAAAAAAATATTTTTTTTACTTCTTTTTCATATTCAATTTTGTACTCATTTGGTTTACATATTGTGTTCTTGATTGCAAAGGTTCAGCCTTTTCTATAAATTTGTTCAAGAATCATCATCAAAGAATCAGAAAACCCCAAACTGGAAATGGGGTTACTAGGGAATTTGGTTTAAGAATGTGGGCACAAGAGAATTTGATGGGTACTGTTGAAGAAGCTGAAAGGTACAATACAACTAAGCGCAGAGATTTGGTAATGGGGTTGGGGTTCTGTGGGGTTACAAGTTTTTTGGTGGGTTCTTGTTATGCTGAGGCAGCTGGATTGCCACCAGAGGAAAAACCAAAACTTTGTGATGCTACATGTGAGAAAGAGCTTGAAAATGTATGGTGAGGTTATTAAGCTCCCTCTCATTTTTTTAAACTCTTAACTTGTTTTCATTTATTTACTTCCTTCATTTTAATTTATATGTTGTAGTTTGATTGAGCAGGGAGTTTAAGAAAGAAAGATCGACTTTTGAAACTTGTGATCTTAAATTTGCCTTGAGATATGTGGCTATAAAAGCACGTTAGGTGAAAATGAGATGTATAAAGTTAAATTAGGATAGGCGTTGTTCTTTTCTTTTTTTAATGTTGATAACCGTGGTGTTGGAGTCAGCTTTTGTGTATCTCGACTATTTACACGTGACATGTACCACCTCAAACCAATAGCAGGTACTAGGTAACTTTGTACATCAAGACTAGGACATATGAGAAATCACCTAGTTTTTTTGTTTGAACCTGAAACCTTATGGTTTTCAATCCTCTTGATTGACCACTAGATCATACTCTTGGGTAGGTGTCATTCGTTTTGAAAGGGACTAGTAAAGCAATAGTCTCATATAAAATGGAGCGGAGGGAGGGGTAGTTAAGGGCAATTTTGTACTCCTTCCATCTAAGTCCTATGTTGCTCGCATTCTTCAAACATACATCCAGATGTGTGTCGGATGCTCGAACTACTGTACCTTTTTTGAGGATCCGACTTGGGCTTTGTAGTATTTTTGAAGGTCTGAGCAAAACATAAATCATAACTATTATAACAACATTTGAGTGAAAGAGCAATGTTGTATGTTAATCTTTAAATATATCTTATAGAGCAATTGGGTTATGGATTTTCAGTTAATTGGGTTGTATGGGATACATAATCATGGACCACCAGTTTGGTTGAACATGTCGCCAGTCGAATTTTACCCATTATAGTGTGCCTTGTGAAGGTGAACATCTGTGAAGGAAGTTTGAGCTAAAGCAGTGACTGAAAACTTACTTGAATAGAGCAACCGTCATGATCAAAGTTTAAAGTATGAACAGTTAAATGACTCTGAACTCTTGAAAGTTGTGAAAAATGAATAAGGTAATATTAGTGGACTGATGTTAAGTACATGGGATCTCACAAAATAAAAATTGTGTAATATAAAGGAACAGATTTGAACTATTTTATAAAGAGTCTTGTGAGGGAATTAATTGTTGCCTCAAAAATTCAATGTGATGCATGGCTTTTTTTCACTCATTACTATTCATCTGACATTCTAATGCAATTTCAAGAGAAGTTCTTTGCCTTGCATTTGGTTTCGAGTCTAAAAAAAGTTATTGCACTTTCATATTCATGGAGATTGTTGACAAATTATAACAAATAACTACTATGAATAATATTCAATTTTCTTGCATCGGAGGTTATTACTACACTTATTGAGCTGGTCCTTACTTTTTGAGTATGCTTGTTAAGATCTTGCAAGAATTAATCCCTATTCTGGAATGATAGGAGATTATGTGCCTTTTAAAAAGACATCTAAAATAGATAATCACACATATTTAGGTTGCATATTTTCCCAATCTGTCTGGGTCACAGATACATCCCATTTTTTTACTTGCACATGGCAAGTGTAAGTCCCACACTTCCAAATCAAGTATATGTTCCTACTGGGCGTTTTTTTACCTTCTTTAAAGGGGATCAATAGTGTTCCCATTTACCCTCCAGCATGACTCGAACCCTCAACCTATTAGTTGATTGGAGGTGTTCAACCACTTGAGCAAGCCTCACTTGTCCCTATTGAACGTTTTTCTATGTTTGCCAGTTTCTTTCTATAGTACATAGTGAATTCTTAAGGCTCTATTCAGATTTAATGACTTGAAATCCTTTTAGTTGGACATACAATCACTATATGCATGCATAGACTTGCAAAAGTTGATATTCCGACTGCTATGGTCTGAAGTTTCTTGCAACAATGAAGTTGCAATTTAGCATGAATTAGGAGTGCCATTTTATTTAGGTAGTCTTTTTCAGACACTTAGCTGACAAATGATGACAAGACCCAAATTGGTCTAACATATGAACTGAAATAGCTTCATTACAATCATCTTTCTCTGAGATACTTCTAGTTGGTATCTACTATAGAACTCATCATTTACTTGAAATAATACAATAATAGTTTACATATGAAATTTAATAGAATATTCATCAACTTAGGATGCTCTATGTGATTGCTGCAGTATCCGTATTGTCCAAGGTTACGTGATGGAAAAGATTCACTGACATATCATTTGTCATAGAAAACCTGAGAACCCCACTAATAATAGAAATTTTTCATAAATGAAGGTTCCTATGGTAACAACCGAATCAGGTTTGCAGTATAAGGACATCAAAGTTGGTCGAGGCCCTAGTCCCCCTGTTGGTTTCCAGGTATGTATCCTGATTTCTGATACTTTGTTTCTAATGTAAGAGTGAAGGACAAAGTACTGTGCGATGAATTTTCTTCTTCACCAAATAGCTTGTTACCTTACCCATTTGGCAATTCGTGGTAAAATATGCTTCATCTTCTCAAATCATGAAATTGTTTAGTATCGCAAATTAGTTGAAAGGAATTGAGGAGAAAAGGACAACAACATATCCAGTGAAATCCCATGAGTGGGGTCCGGGAGGTAGAGTGTACGTATCCCTTACCATTAATTCATAGAGGTAGAGAGGTTGTTTCCGAGAAAAGGACATGCAAAAAATTAGAGAAAGAATTTCTTACTCAAAGCAATGCATCATTATTTAAGGTTTTCCTTGTAACTCCACAGAGAGAGTGGGAAAGAGGGAGGGACGGAAGGAGAGAGATCCTTAAATTATCATGTGTCACAAAAGATATATGGTTCCTTCTTTCGTATAAGTTATATTCAAATTATTTTATCAGTCAAATTTTGTTTCATGATGACAGGTGGCTGCAAATTATGTTGCCATGGTTCCCTCGGGACAAATTTTTGACAGGTCATTACACTTATTGTACTCTGATTGGTTTGTTGAATATTTCACAAGATTGTATACAAGCTTTGCCTTTTTTTGGTCATTTAGAAATTGCATCTGTTGAAGCATATGAATTTTATACGCTTTCTTACAGTAAGCCGATGATGTTATAGAGTGATCAGCCCATACACATTGTATCTGTTCGTGTAACATGGCATATTTATAAGGAGGCATGTTATTTACTGATAGACAGACAAATAGCATATCGATACTCGGAAGAAAAACAAAAAGACTAAATTTGTAAAGTAAATGAATATGTAACCTCCAGAAGAAAAGAGAGGAGGAGGAAGGTTCTCCTTGTAGATTTTTTTTGTTACAATGTCTTCTTTAGGTTCAGTGCTTTGTTTTGGACATGAAGGAGAAGCTGCAGAAGTTATTCTTTTTATTTTCTCGTAATGGTCGTACATGTAACCTTATAAGAGAACTTGCCATTTCTTCTTTAAGAAGTCTTATTCTCCTTGCCCTCAAAACACACATGCAGTACTTATTTTTCACTTTAGGATAAATGACGTTTGTGATTCGATGTTCCTTCAAATGTCTAACTCTCGCAAGATCTCTTGATTTTTAAATTAACAGCTCCCTGGAGAAAGGTCGACCTTACATTTTCCGTGTAGGTGCTGACCAGGTAAGCTTTAGTACATGTTCATGAAAATTTGTGATTTCATGATTTCTGTAGCAGTAATAGCAGGTGAAGAATTAGTTAGTTCATATTTGACTAACTAATTTCAATGGCTAGAGTAGGTAATCAAAGGACTTGATGAAGGGATTCTGAGCATGAAAGTTGGAGGACTACGTCGACTCTATGTACCTGGATCTGTAAGTTCTCTGCCTTCAGAATTTCTCATTCTACAGATGCAAGGCAAATGAGAAAAAGATAATAATCAAACCATTAAGCAGGGGGAAATGCTTCTTTGTGGGATTGACAGGTTTAGATAATAGCCCCTTTAAGGGTTGTTTGGTAGAATGTACTAGAAAAAATAATACATGTATTAGCTGTGGTATTATTTAATTCTTTTGTTTGATAGGATTTTCACCCTATGTAGTAGTATAGGGTGTATGACTAATATATAGCAAATCATGGTTATTAGCAAGACGCGAGTTACTAATACATGGATAAACAAGGTAAAAGATAGAACTGCCCTTAATACATCAAATCAAACACCAGTCTTTTTCCTAAAATTCTCCTTTCCTTCACTAAATATCATACTTCATCTCAATGAATTTTCACTTGAGGATGGCCTAATACTTTGTGCGGGGGGTCGTGAACTTGAACTTTTCATATATGCAATAGCTTATATTCAATCTGTTTTATGTTCACGCTTTACTGCATGCATGTCAATTGACTTGAAATCGTCCAAGAGTAACGAAAATCTTTTATCAGACTAAGTTTCTTACACATTTTTGTTGAAAAGTTGGCGTTTCCAAAAGGTTTGATATCGGCTCCTGGAAGGCCAAGAGTGGCTCCTAACAGCCCACTGGTATTCGACGTGAGTTTGGAGTTCATACCAGGCCTTGAATCTGACGAAGAGTGATCATTTTACAATTTTTTTTCTTGTATTGTTTTCCCCTTGGCATGTATCTATAAAGCTAAGGCAAGGCTTATTTTCTTTGCTGTATACACTCCAGTTTTGCTTCTGTATTTTAGTTCTTGTATGGTGCTCATAAAGCATACATGTACATGAATATAGACATGACAAAGAAATGTTAAAGAATATGCCTTGACGTAATTAGTAAAGTTATCATATAATCAGAAGGTCATTGGATCCGAACAGTGAAAATAGCCTCTTGTAGAAATACAGGGAAAGGGAGTGTATGATAGACCTTTGTGGTCAGGCTCTTTCTCGAACTCCGCTCATAGCAGACAGAAGCTTAGTATATGGTTAAGAATTTCGAGCTAAAATACGATGAGTATATGGATGAGCTAAAAAATTTATTTCTGCTAAGTTCAAAGGCAAATTTTGTATCTCTGTGTGACCTATAGGTTACTATTCGAGTTATGGAAATAATCACTCATACTTGTATTAGTTACATCACACTTCTCGAGGTGCGATTCGGGTCGAATCCAAAGATTACCATCCTAGAGAAGAGGCCACATATATACAAACATAATTTTCTTGGAAGTGACTTCACAACCTTTCAATCTTTTTTTTGGTTACAATTTGTCAATATAATGAACTATAGTGGTCCTCAATATTAGAGTATTTGCTGCGCTGTATACCAAACTAGTACTCTGTACCAACTGACACTGGGATAAGCATTAACATCATAAGGCAAAAAAGTTTAAAACTTTCAAAGTATGTACATCTTGTTCAACAACTTATAGCCACTAAAACACCAAAATTATTAGATAGATGTTGACAAAAATCTCTCAAATAGACAATTTAATAAATCTTTATTAGCATATACTAGAACTAGAACATATCGAAAATCGAACAATAACAACACTACATGCAATGCAATGCAATGAAATTCCTGGTTCTGTCACTGAGTAACCGAAAAGGTTACATGATAGAGCAAGCATTAGGATTCTCGTCACTGAAAATCTGAGGAGAGTAATTAGCATACTCCATGAAAATGTAGTCCCTTTGAGTCATATATTCATTTTTCTTGATATCTATTGTTGTCTTATCATCTTCCTCTTTGCCTTTTTCTTCTTCACTTTCTTTCTTTTCTTCTTTTTTCTCTTCTTCTTTCTTCTCTTCTTCCTTTTTTGCTTCTTCTTCCTTCACTACTATAGCTTGCTTCCCTGTCCTCTTGTACACGTCGTTCGCTAACTTCTCTGGATCAACAACACCTTTTACAACCACTTGATTGTTTCCTAGGTCCGTCGTTACAGATTCAACACCTACAGTATATACATATGTGAAGATTCAATAAGAATTGACTAGTTTTACGTTGACTGTCACTATAGAAGTTGGTTATAATCATAATGCGCAACAACTTATTTGATAATGTGTATAAGGACTAAACATGAATTGACTAGTTTTACGTTGATCGTTAATATACAAGTTTGTTATACTAATGTACAATAACATGTTTGATATGTATATTATCTCCAAGCTCATCATGAATTGACTAGTATCACGTTGACTGTTAGCATGCAAGTTTCTAACCATAATGCATAATAATGTATTTGATATGTGCATTTGCAAGTTTGTTACAAATGTAAGGACTAAACATGAATTGACTAGTTTTACTCTTATTGTCAAATAAATATACTAATGTACAATAACATGTTTGATATGTATATTTCCAAGTTTGTCGTGAATTGACTAGTTTTACGTTGACTGTTAGCATATATTTGTTACCATAATGCATGATAACATACTATGTGCATTTGCAAGTAAGGATTCAACATGAATTGACTAGTTTTACGTTGACTGTCAACCAACAAGTTCGTTACAATAATGCATGATAACACATTTGAAATTTTAAAATATGTAAATGATGATATGATATGTACCTTGAATTTTTCGAATTCGTTTCTGCAGTACTTGTGCACAAGCTTCACAATGCATCTGAACTGTCATCTTCACTGTTATGACTGGAGGAGGCTGTCGATTATGTGAAAAAACATGACATTTTTCGCGTTAATGCACGTACTCGGTGACTAGTTATATCATGAAATAAAGAAATTATAACAAATTGGCAAGACAAAGCAACTATAATTTGCTATTCTAAAGTAAAAGGCAAATCAATGTCGCAACAAAAAATATTACGTCTCAATTTCAAATAAGTTACTCAGAGATGGGAGCCATTACATCGCGAATCTGTTGAAATAAATCATGCTAGGGGTCTGCTATATGAATCTTGACTGACTAAGTCGAAAACTTCGACCCCTAATCCCCTTAGAGCAACATTAACCCACTTAGAAACGAATTCAAAATTTAAAATTTATTAGCGTTATGCCAACTCTTTCCCCCTTAAAGCCACTAAGGTCAAGGTTTTTTTGTTAGTTATATCTTAAAAGTTGATCATATAATATATCATCATTTTCTAAGCATGTTACTCTATTTAACCTTATCTCAAATCGATACGATATGATATATTACATGAGCACAATAAAATATGATAACGCGATATATCTATATCGAGACGTAACAACCATTCAAAATAAAATGTGAGTTATTGTTATTTTATAGTATTGTACATAACTATATATTATATTCATAATACTACAAAATATTGAAATGTCAGTCTCGTGAATCCCTTATAGGTCCCATTTCAAGATTTTACTATACTGCACTATGGCAGAGTAGCCCACCAGCCCACCTACACATCATTCAAACAATTTTTTTGAATTTACACAAAATAAATTAAATTTTACAATTTTTTTTAATTTTATTTGTAATGATAAGTTTTTATAAACACACAAATATTACGTCTTCAAAGTATGATTTTTATAAAAATATAAGCTGATTGAGAATTAGAAGGACATAAAAATATTTAAATAATATAAACTTTTTTATATTTTATGTATATATAATAGACGATAAATTTTTTCGAGTCTCTATCATTCTATCTACACCACATATTGTTTAGTGTGCCCTTCAACCCCCCACCCCCACTTTACCCCTCAAGTGGATTGCTCAGAAGCTTGTCTTTTTTATTAAACTTTTTTACTGTAAATACTATATGTTATGTTGCATTCATTGTCAGCAAGGAAACAACAGTCATAAGCTGTGGGTGCTCTATTAATTCCCTTTACACTAAAATGAAAAAAACACAATACTTTGTTTGAACTATTCAAAAATGTATAGTATCTATGTCGAATTCTCTAAAAAGTATACAATTAACTAGTAATTATTTAGTATCTTACCATAGGAAGGGTTCATCTAGTATCGAATCGATAATTTAAACGATAAGCCTCAATTTTTTTTTATCAAGTATGGAAACTCTAGAATCAGAAGTATGTAGTAAGTATTGAAAATAAAATAAATATATTTAATATTGTCATATTAAAAAATAGTATTCGTGGAGGAATCGACAATCGACACACGCTAATCGATATTTTTTAAGTATGCAATGACTAGTGGATTAATTAGGGTAGTTTGATGTATGAAGTACCTATACACAAAACTCAGAGAAAAAAACATATCAACCTTACCAATAGCTAATTTCATGATTCGAACTTAGAATATATTAGATCACATTACACGAAAATAATTTTATCGATTAATTAAATAATAATAATAGTTACCTCATCTTTCTTCTCTTCTACTTTTGGCAACTCCTCTTTCTTTTCTTCTTCTTCTTTTTTATTTTCTTCTGGTGGCTTTGGCAAAGGTGAAATCAATTCCACTTTTTTACCACTTTTTTTTTTAATTCTTTCACACACTTTGAGAGGATCTGCATTTTTCCCTTTTATCACCACTTTGCTAGCCTTAGAATCTGCCTTTACTTCCTCCACTCCTATTCATTCACCATAAACAAAAAAATTATGATCAAAAGTCATTTTTTGGGTTAATCATATGATACAAAAAGAAAAGATATTATATCATAATATTATAATAAATTAAAGTTGATTATGTCTTGTTCAATACGAACTTGTGAAAGCAGTTACTAATAATTATAGGATAGATGATATGAATTATAGAGTATATTTTATGGGGCGTAACCTTTTACTAACGATAAAATATCTTTTTTACTTTCTACATTTTATATTAGATGATCATTTTTATTTTTATAGATATATTAAAAAATCACAAATAAAAGATAATTCTAATAATTCACTATCTTTACAAATCAATATGATACAAAAAGAAAAGATATTATATATGTCATAATATTATAAGAAATTAAAGTTAGATTATGTCTCGTTCAATACGAACTTGAAGGCAGTCACTAATGATTATAGGATAGATGATATGAACCATAAAGTATATTTTATGGGGCGTAACCTTTTATGAATTTTATTTACACAAAATATCTTTTTTACTTTCTATACTTTTATATTAAATGATCATTTTTATTTTTATAAACATATTAAAAAATCACAAATAAAAAGATAATTCTAATAATTCACTATCTTTACAAATCAATATGATACAAAAAGAAAAGATATTATATATGTCATAATATTATAATAAATTAAAGTTAGATTATGTCTCGTTCAATATGAACTTGTGAAGACAGTCACTAATGATTATAGGATAGATGATATGAATCATAGAGTATATTTTATGGGGCGTAACCTTTTATGAATTTTATTTACGCAAATATCTTTTTTACTTTCTATATTTTATATTAAATGATCATTTTTATTTTTATAGATGTATTAAAAAATCACAAATAAAAAGATAATTCTAATAATTCACTATCTTTACAAATCTACAAATTAATATGCATACTTTTAAAAAGAATTAATTTTAAATAATATAAAAAAAATTTAATTAATATTTTTTTTATTTAATAATATAGTCAACTAGCATGTGATATATATTTTTATTAAAATAATAAACGTAACTAATATATGAGAAAGGGAGTATCGTACTGTATCTTTTTTGTTTTGCTTAATATGTTAAGCTTTGTTTATTGGGTGCATTTTTCAAGAATTTATTAATAATTAGTTGAATTGAAAAACGTGATAATGAGATAGAAGACCATAGAATAAATTAATAAAGTCCCAATATTTAGTCAGAAAGAATAATTTAAATTAATTTTTTTAAAAAAATTAACTTATAATCCATCAATAATATCACAAAAAGGGGGTCAAATTTGACATCATGCTATTCAAAATTGAGCAGCTTACTCTTTACTTGTCGTTAAAAAATAGTCTTATTTCGATTTAAAAATAAATTTTAAAGTACGATTAAAAAATTGAAAGACAAATTTAAACCTCTTTTTTAAAGACACGTGAAATTCAATTATTTCAGAATAGAGGTATATTATTAGCATGGGTATTTCCATTACAATTTACTAACGACGAAAATATAAATAGACTAAAAGTGTGACATATAACATCTTACTTGAGCAATTTAAAATAATACCAGGGATACATTTGAACAATTTTCTTTTTTTACCATTGGTGTCATTTAACTAATTCACTTATTATAGGTATAATTATTTTATTTAATTTAAAGAGGGTAATTATTAATTAAGGAACAAAATTAAATACCTTGAAAACCTTTGAGGGATCTTGCAACTTTTCTTGCACAAGCTTCACAATGCATATCAACTTTAAGCACAATTTCTTGAATTTCATCTTCTTTTTTTTCCTCTACTTTCTTCTCTTCTTCTTTCTTTTCTTCCTCCTTTTTTACCTCCTCCCCTTTGTTCTCTTTTTCCTATAAAAATCACATAAAATAAATAAAATTAAAATGGGAATTAATTAAAAGTATACATATATAGATTCTTCATCAAAATGACAACATAGAGTGTTTACGTTATAGGTTCATCTGAATTTAATAATTTTAATTCAATTTTATAATATATAGAAATCTTGAGTTCTATTTCATAAAGTTTGAATCTTGAATACACATCTTTGTTGTCATCGTACAACATTCTTGTTACAAAACTCACTAAACTAAGCATAAATAGTAAATTTCAAACTTGAAAGTATAAAAGTTTAAATTTTGAATTAATTGTCTTTGCTATTAAATGTAGAAAAATAAAAAGTTTCAAACTCAAAATCATAAAAGTTCAAATTTTGTAGTTTTTGTTACAAAAAAATTCACTCAGCAACTACAAAAATGACAGATTCGAAACTCAAACTCATAAAATTCAAATCTCGAATATATTGCCCTTGCTATTAAAATAGACAAGAATCTTATACACTACCAATATTATCCATTGACAAACTATATATATATATATATATATATATATATATATATATATATATATATATATATATATATATATATATATATATATATATATNTATATATATATATATATGAAACTAAACTAAACAAAATTGGATTGATATATGGATTGTTGAATTGTTTTCTTTTTTGAGTGTTTGAACATACCTTAGCCATGTAAAAAAATCTCCAACAAACTCTTGATTTTCAATGAAAAACTTATGAAGTAAATGAAAAGTTTTTCCTTCTTTAACAACACTATACATGTATATATAGAGAGAAATAGTCAAAGATAGATTTGGTGTATCTATTATGAAATTTATCTCAACTCAATATTTTTGACTCAATTTCTATATACGTTACAAAAATACTAAAGAGATACAAAAATAAATAATGTATGTATTGTAAACTAAAATTCATAAAATTCAAACTTTGAATAGATTACGTTAAAAACTATGAAAGTAAGGAGAAAAAAAGTAGATTGTAGAATTAATGTGTTTGAACTTACCTCACCCATGTAAAACAGCTCCAACAAACTGATGATTTTTAATTTTAATGTAAAAATAAAGTAAATGAAAAGTTCCTCTTTTTTTTTTCCTTCTTTAAAAGTAGGGGAGATATATATATAGAGAGAGATATGTACATTTATTTTAAGTTGGAGGAAGAATGAGATGATCCTTTAAAACGTAAAGATTTATCTATATTAAGATCAAGTATTTATATTAAATTAATAAAAATATATGATATATATTTAAATATATTTTTTTATCACTTAATTATTTTAAATATGCATATTGTTTTTTTTATATTACTTGATCATAATAACCTAAACTAATTTAGTATAAATATTGCGTGTACATAAGTTTTACCCACAGCAAATGCAAATGGTATAGCGTATTGTTCATGTTTGATATGGAAGAAAATATTTTCGAATAAACGTTTTTCAATTTCTATTTTTTAATAGAAGTAGGAAAAACAAGATTTATAAATGTATTTTACATTAATTGTATCGCTCCGCCTCTACCCCATTGCCCACCTCACCGCCCTCAAACTCCTGCTCCGCCTTTTGTTATATTTGTCTATATTATATATAAATACGTAAAGATATTTACTTCTTTCGCCTTATTTATGTGTCATCCTTTCTTTTTAGCTGATTCACAATATCTAAGAATTCTTTTCTACACATTTTAATTTATTATTTTTTAGAAAAAAAGCATCACACAAATATATATCAAAGAATACGATATAAAAAATAAAAAATAATTTTTTTTTAAATAAATATTTTTCTCCATATCAAAATATATCGACCAATAGCTTATTAATTGCAGGATATAATACAGAGACAAATAGTACAGTGGTCATAATTGCTGACTCAGCCTCTCATTATATGTTGTCCTTCACAATATTTTACTATCAGTCCTCTTTTATTTTTTGGGTCAATATTTATACTGTTCCTATTAAACACCATGTTTTTTTTCCCTATAAATTTTTCTAGTAGATATAATAATTACTACTGCTGATGTGTTGGATATGTTATGTACCCTAAAATTCCATTTCAAAGATTTGTACTTTTATAATTAAAATGTTTTAATTTGAATATTCTTTTCTTAAAGATATGGAAGGTTAATTTATGTTGGATGTTCTTTAATTTAGGTTAACTTGTTATTTATTTTACATACGATGTTGGTTAGGTAGAGGCGAACCAGAATTTAAAGGTTTTGGGTGTACCAATATAAATATAGCTTAAATATAAGGTCTAAGCTAAACTTAAAATAACAATAGGCTTAAGTGGAATTCAAACACTGGTCTATAGGTTGGTAACTCTAGCTTTTACCAATTGCACTAAGGCACTTCTATGTTTTTTATAGGTGCACTGTTACTTATCTATCATTTTTTCAAAATAGATATACATATATACATATGATTTTTTCGAAAGTTATCGGATGTACGTGCACCCCACCATATGGTGTGGGTGTGCGTCTGTGGTTAGGTGTGATGCTAGGTAAGAGTTTTGAAGAGGATAAATAAAAGGAGATATATCGTTGTAGTATAGTATTTGTTTCAAATTTTTTTCTTAAAATAATGGAATTGAAGATATGAAACGTTGTTTTACATTGAAAGTTCTTTAATCTATGGATAATTTGTTAAGTTAGTCGATACATGGTAGATAGAAATGAAATTGTTTTGTAGTTTATTTTACATAAGATGTTGATCTAGTGGAACTTGTTGATTGATTTTAGAGTCGAGATGTGTGCTAGCTAGGAGTCTTTAAGAGGACAAAGAAAAGTAGCTATGGTGTCGTAGTATATTTGTTTCATTTCTTCTTTAAATAAACAATGAAATTCAAGATATAAAAGTTTGATTTGTGTTAGATGCTCTTTAACCTACTGATCGAACAATGTGTCAAGTTAGTTGAATTAACACTTCTGTAGTTTATTTTATATATCGATGTTGGTCTAATGAAATTTATTGGTTGATAGTAATGACACTATTTATTTAACTTTATATAAGTTTAAATATTTACTTATACACATAAGAAATTAAATGATATATATAAAAATGTATGCTAACGTTAAATTAAAGGATATATTTATGTAGTATGTTGGTATTCAAATATTCCTGTATTACTCATAATATTATTAAACTAACAATTTACAATATGTGTCCAATTAAATATGGTTAAATAAAGAGGGAAAGCATATGCAAAATCTTGATATTGGCAATAAAAATTTCCCATAAAAATTGGACAAATCACTTTCTTATCTTTGTGTCTCCCCTATTTTGGGCTTTGTACATGGTCCTAATGGGCCTTCTATCACATGGCCCAATAGTATTTGCCACCAAATTCAGTACCCTAACAATATAATTATATAAATAAAAATAACACCCTATACACATTTAAGGTTATATATATCAAGTTATAAATATACTTTTTAAAAATAAATTACTTATAGCAGATTATTATCGAGTTATAGCATATCAATTAAAAATATTTAATTAAAAATAAACTATAAGTAATTATTTAAATACTAATTAATATGTTTAAATATTTTTTTTATTTTTTACAATTAACTTTTTATTTTTATTTTTTAAATAAAATAATAAAAACATTTATGTATAAATTGGTAAGTAGCACTAATTGTGGGATTTGAATTAATTTTAATTAATAGTGGATAATTAACAAATTAGCACATATTAAGGAATTCAAAAAGGATTTAAATTATTCAGTTTCCTTAAAATGCTTAAATTAGTTTAAATCAAATAAAAACATGATTTTTTTCCTTTTTTTTCTTTATCATCTTTTAAAGCTTTTAATATAAATAATAAATCATTATTAATTAAATTTATTAATTAAATTTCACATTATATAGTTACCTTTTAAAAAGGAAAATCTAAATAATAGGGATTTGATTTTAATTAATATCCTATTATACGGTTGCCCAATAACTATCCACTCCCATCTCAACCAATACATACACAGACATCTTCCTCCAATACACTTCATCTCTCCCCAACACACGCAGATATTTTGATCTTCCCCAAATCACCATCTCTTCCCAACACGCAAAGATTTTTTGTTCTTATCCAAATCCCACCTCACTCGTCTTCCCCATTATCCCTCTCAGATCAGTTCATCCCAAAACCCAAACATCCCTCTCAGATCAGTTTCCCATTTAGTTCATATAGAATGTCTAGAAAAGTTAGTGAAATCCCAAGTAAAAGTAAAAGATTGGTCGATGAGTCTGATGATTTTGATGTTCCTTCATTCGATATATTGTCACAAACTCAAGCGCAGAAATCAAAGAAAAAAGAGAAGTGTAGTTCAGTTAATTCGAAGATGGAAAAAACAAAATCAAAGAGGCAAAGAAAAGAGGCAAGAAGAGGAAAGGAAAAGAAATTAGAACATCATCAGAATCCAATTCTGACTTTGCTGAGGATTAAAAAATACAAAATAAAAAAAATAAAATAAAAGGCATTTTAATTGATCGATCTACAAGAAAGTTTTCAAAAAAGCATCAGAGATACAAGCTACTAATAAACCAAAAAGTTGATAAAGTCAATAAAAAGATTATTTCAAATTTGGATTACAATGTGTTGTGTTAGTGTATTTAATTTTTGCTTTTATTTGTCAATAGTATACTACATGAAATTTGTATGATTTATGTATGAGTTGAGTTTTTAGTATTTTATATTATAATTATATATGAATATTGAATGATTTAGTGTTGTATGTTTTGTATATGATATAGTTTGAATATATCAGTATATGATTTGATACATAATAAATGTATTAATTTTGTATGATTTTGTGTATGAAATAATTGGTCATTATCAATACATGAGTTTATGCATTATGTATTACCTTTGTATCATATATGTATCAATGATATTCTTGTTCAGTAAAATATATGTGTATTAATGATGTATTAATGTTGTGTATCCTATAATTTTTCCTATTATAATAAATATTGCAACTGTATATTTTATTTTTTGATTATGATGTATGAATTGATGTATTCATACTAAATGAGATTAGTTTGTAGTTTAAAAGTCACATTAATTTTTTTTTAAAATCGAATATGTATTAATATTGTATGAATTGTGTATGAACTGAGGCATATAGTTTGTATGATTTCTGTATGAATTGAATTAAATGTCCATCGAATATGTATTAATATTGTATGAATTTTGTATATAATTTGTAAGATTTGTGTATGAATTAATTGAATGTCAATTTAATATAGCATTGTATATATGATTTTTTTCTATGGAATTTTATAGTATATAAAAAGTAATAATTTAGTTTTACAAATTTTGTAGGAGAAGAATGTTCAAACACATTTATCTTTCTGTATCAACATGATTGTGTTCGCTGATTTGTTGACCTTCCTCGGTCAAGATAAGTTTCAGCAATTTTTACAAGAAATCCCATATGATTTTTTTATGATTTACATAACATAAAAATCCGATATCAATTGTTGCGTCATACTTTCCTTCTTGAATCTGAAACTGGCAGGGATGACATGTTCATTATCAATCTAAATGGTACAGAGTTACATTTTGACTTAAAAGAGTTGGTCGTTGTAATCGGTCTAAAATCTGGACCAATTTCTGATTTTGTTTCTGATCCATCTGTTCCAAATATATTAATTGCAGAAAATTTTGGAGACTTTGACAAAGTCCCCAAGTCAAATTTTTACCACAAGTTTAAATTGAAAAACTTTTGGGAAGAAGATGATCGTTTATAATCAGTTTATATAATTCATACATACTTCATACACATTTAAATATATCATTCACTGTCTTACGAACTACTCCAATTAAACAAACACAATATAATTTCAATATAAAATTAATACAAAAACATATATTCTAATTTCAATAGAACCTAGAAAATTCTTTTTTTTAAAAAAAAAAAAGGACTTCATAAACTATTGATACACGTTTCGTATACTTTCCATACACTAATAATACAAACTTCAGACTTCAAACACGCTATACGTAACATAACTATTTCATTAAAAAAAAATATACAATCTGTTTTCAGATAATACAGTTATCAAAAAAATCGAACACTGTTCTACATGTAAAAAACATCAAATAAATTAAAATCAACAATTCATAATTAAAAACCAACCTGATGAATTTCACTTTCCACCATGTTTAATTAATATTGACATAATGTTCTCCATCAGATCAAATTAAATTGTTTCAAACGCCAAAATTTATCAGGTTACTAAAAAGACAAACTGAAATATGCAGATATGAAAATAATCATGAAATTTTGGAAAAAAATGACTTCTACGTTGATGCCAATCTGAAAATAATCATGAAAATTTGGAAAAAAGATGAATTATAACGATGATGCAAATAGGTTTCAAAATGTCAATCTGAAAATAATCTACAAATCTGAAAATAATCGTTAAAATTTTGTAGAGTTCTTTAAGAAATTAAATCAAAAAAACTAATATCATTTAAACTAACTAGAGATATTCAAGGCAGTGGTGCTAATCTAAATTTTTTTGATATCCCTAAAAATGTGTTAATCTAATATTAATTTTTAATCAAAATCCCTTAAAACGTGCTAGTGTACAGTTTCGAAACGTGCTAACTACATTAAATGTAATTAATAAAGTATCCCAATTTCCATTATTAGTTTGTCTGTAAATTAATTAGGTATATTAATTATCCATTGTTAGTTTATTCCTTTTTTTAATTAATTGTTAATAACAATTCTTTTTAATAAATTATAATTAATATTATATTTATTAATAAAATGCTATAGATTGAGATATTAAATGTTATACACTGAAATTCAGACTCTAATGCTATAATTTGAGAATATTACTATATAAAATGCTATATACCTAATTTACACATTATATAATATAGTAATTATAATCATTAATTTGGTTTTCATCATATAATTATGATAGGATTTATCATGTCATGTTTGTTTATAAAAATATAATTTATTTTGTTTTCATAGTGTGATTGTACTAGAATTCCCTTTTTACCCTTGAGAATTGTATAGTAGAGTACTAGTGCTTCTTTATTTATTCTTTTTCTAATTTATTTACTAATGTCTAGTATTTTTCTTATACAAAAACGTCCATGATTCTACATTTTTTATCTTTTCGAAAGTCTTAGACCATTTTTATGATGAATATTCATTTTAAATTCTATATTATATTGATCAAGTTAATTACTTAGCTAGTAGCTAAACTATGTCATAACATCCAATTACATACACATTTTACAACATAATGTGACCTTCCAAACATTCCCCGAGCCCCTCTCTAATAAGGAAGGAAACGAAATAATCTCAATTTTACGACAAATTTAAATCTTTAATTAAAATAATTTTTTATAACAGAAATCTTTCCTTTGTTTCCAAGCAAAGGGATTTAGTTGACAAAAAAAATATTTGGCCCATTTCCCTAACAACCTTCCCAAGAACAATTATTAATTATGAAATACCTTTTTACTTTATTGATCATTATAATTATTTTAATTATGATTACTTGTAGATTCGGTGACTTTTTTAGTTTTTTTTTCTTTTAAAATAATAAAGAAAAAGGTGTAAAAAATAAATTGTAGTTATGAATCTTAGGAAAAGTTTGATTCTAGCTAGTTCGAGATGAACATTGTCAATTAATATTAATCTTATTTAGTGTTGAGTCAACAATAAACTATCGTAAAATTATATCAGTTATGAACTATTTAGCGATGTTATTCATATGAAAATATTGATTATCTTTTTAGATTTTAATAATAGAACAAAAAGTGAAGAATTCTGGTCATGTACCAATCATTGAACTTGGGTTGATAAAGGAAAATAAAAACAAAAAGAAAATAAAAAGTAATTTTAGATGCAGACGCACCGACAGAAAATAATAAATTGTTAGTCAAATGTTAGAAACACAAGTTGGACCAAATTTAAGAAAAATGGTCTAATAATTTTTTATATTTTTTTACGATATTTATTTCGTATCTTATTATTTGATTAATTGTAATATTTATTTTCTGCTTCGATTAAAAGAAATTTCAATCAAAAGTCTGTTAGAGTTTTAGAAACAAAGTATTAAATAATGTTTGTGTTCATCTTACCTTTCTTAAATTTCATTCTGATATATTATGAATTTAATAATATACATTTTTAATAATATATATTTTTAATTATAAACTACAAAATAAATATTTTAGTAAAGAGATGCATACACCAAATTTAAAGTAAATTGCCAACCAAAAGGGGTGGGAAAAAAATATTCATACACCTTGTTAACAATATTTTAGAGTAGTACTTTTTAAGATTCACCTTAATTATTCATTAGGTTGTTGTGTGTGTATATATATGTATATATATATATATATATATATATGATAATTTTCATCTTTTATGATTTAAAAAATTAAATTCAAAGTAGGTATGAAAATAGTTAGTTTAACCACTAAAGATTCCGGTGGAATGGTGCATATCATTTTAGGTTTCGAATTTAAATATTAAATTTAAAATCATCTTAAGTAGAGTATTTTATTTTTTCTGTGAATTTTTTAGATATAAATATAAATTAATTCGATTTTTGAATAAATATTAAACACGAAAATAAAAAAAAAAAGTTGTTTAGTTTGAATATGATAGTTTCCTAATGCATTACGTGGCATAATTTCATGCATTTCAATTATTCACCTGTATACATTAAAATAGAAAAACGTCTTTGGTTAAATTTGTTATATATGTTAGGTGTGATAATTTATTAGAAGATTGTATTTTTAATTTGTTGATTCTAAATATTGAAATAGGCTCATTTGGTGAAAAGGCGGTTGTGCCCTTGGGTGTGTGGGGAGGAGGGGATTTAACTTTCGACGTTTAATCAGATATTTTAAATTTGAGTTATAAGAATATTTTTTCTTATGTAGGAAAATATTTATTTTATTTGTTTGATTATCATATTATTTTTGTTCTTTCTCGATTATATTTAGTATGACTTTTTCGTTATTGTGTTTTTCTTTTAAATTTTGTTTATATGTTATTTAAGTCTAGAGTTAATTGAAAATAACATTTCTACTTATACAAAATAAGAATATATAAGGTTAAAATAGGTATCATTTTTCTCAAATCAACTCACTCATAAAATTATATTAGATATATTATTATAATATACAAACACGTCTGTTACTAAATTTTATATGATAAAAATCTAAACTAATCGAATCAATAAATATCAAACTATCAAAAATTTATTAAAAAAAAAAAGAAGAGCCAACCACCACGTTATTTGAGTGACCTAGCTTCAATAACGTTTTACCATCTTTTTTTAGAAATCAGACAAGGATGTGCATAGCTAACATATTAATGTCATGTTATTGTACATCACTTTAATTAACTTCATAAAAAATTTAAAAAACATGTGCTATCGATGCATAAAAATAATTTATTTAAAAAAAATTATTAATATATTTGGTAAAATGATAAACAAGAATAGAAATCCAACTGAATAACTTTTGTTACAGATATAATGCTTTTACATTTTATCATAATTATATATTAAATTTTTAATTCCGCCACTAATTATTTATCGTCTCCTATCGGTCCCTATAGACTTTCTATTGATTATTTAATGGGTACAATATTCTAGAATTTTGTATGATGTAGGGGTCTAGAATTTGGATTTTTCAAGTGTTTGAATGGCTAAACAATAGGGGCCCAAATGTCCTAATCATTTCTCTTGGGTTATTATCATAAATATGGAAGAAAAGTCTAATATTGAAACTCCTATGGTCACATATAAATTATATATTAATACTTCCTTCGTTCGGTATTATTTGTCATGGTTTCTATTTTTAGAGTTAACTATAAAAATTTTGATTAACATTTTAAGATATATTATTTTATCATATTAATATGCAAAAAAATGTAATTTATAGTACTTTTCATATAGTTTTAAACTATTTATTTTTTTGTTTAAAATATCAAATTGATGTGATCTAATTTACCTTTGAAAATTCGTTAAATTGACTTTCGATAGCCGCAACATGACAAACAATTTCGAACAGAGAGAGTATCTTTCAATCTTCAAACCAATAAAAACCACTAGATGAATCTTGGTGTTGGATGAAGGAGAATGACAGTTTATTTGGAATTTATATAGGAGGGAAAAAATAATTGATTTGAAAAAAAAAATCGTTTTATAAAAATTTTATTCTCAAAAAAATAATATTTTTTTTACGAATTTTTAAAAAATAATTTTTATAACAAGAAGAAGAAAACAAATTTTCTATCCCTAGTCATCTAGCCTTTTAGCCAAGGATTATGTCATGTACATGTTAATATGTATGTATTTTTTTTTACGCTATTATATAATTTAAAACATAACTTCTATAACATGTGAAATTGATAAATATTAAATAAAGGCTAATATCAATAACAATAAAAAAAACATATAATCTTTGGATTAGGGTCTAAAATATTCTTAAAGTATTAAAATCGTATAAAATTATCCTTCATCCACCTATTGACTCCAAAATACCCTTGTCATCCACCTTTGTGTTTAAGTAGTGTTTATGACGATTTTGATATAATAGTTGGATTATTAATTTGGTGGGTTTAATTAGTAATGAGTGAGTAGTGGATTGATTTATAAATTCTACTAATAAGTTAAATTATAACAATAGTTGAGCGCCACGTATTTAAAAAAATATTTAAATAGTTTAAAACCGTAAAATAAATGATCAATTTTAAACCATAAGGTGGATGACAAAGGTATTTTGAACCCAATAGGAGGGTGAAAATGGTATTTTGGAGCCAATAGGTGGATGGATGATAATTTTGTACCATTTTCAATACTTTAAGGATATTTTAAGCCGTTTTCCGTATAATCTTTTATAACAAATTAAATTCCACTTACTAGAGTAAATATTGAATTAGGTATATTTTTCATTACAATTATTACTTTAGTTATATAATTTATTTTGATAAAGAAATATTGAAAATCTTTGTAGAATCAAATTATTTTATTCAAATTTTTATGATTAAGGGACATAATATACTAAATTATGGTAAGAAAAGAAAGTAGTGAACAAATAACATGGGTTAAGCATACCTGCCATGTGGGGTACATCTTCCATTATTGCACTAACCAAACTAAAACCACTTCCTACTCTATTCTTTACTTTTTGTTATATTATAAAAATTAAAATAATTAGCTCCAAATTTTATTACAAATTTATTGTTAAATAACCTTTAATTTTAATAATTCATCATTTGAATAGAAGCAAAATATACTATTCCATCAACCTCATATTAGTTGTCATGTTTGACTTTTTTTAATAATAATTTGACTGAATTCTGAAGCTAAATTAAACTAGATTTACTCAGTATTTTATAATTAAAATTTATAAACTATATGGTAGTCATAAAAATATATTGGTCAAAGTTTACTTAATTTGACTCTTGAAAAATAAAAAATATGATAATTAACATGAGATGCAATAAATAAATTATTTTTCTTAATTCAATTTAAACTTTGACAAATAGAATTATTCAGTATCTGTCACGATAAAAATAGTCAAATAAAGTGCCCACCACTTAATCAACTACCAACACATAAAAGTGCTTATTATAGAAGTGATTATCACTAACTATAGTATTTACTATTTAAAGGCACAAGCAAAATTTTCACTAAAATAATTAAAAAATTTAAATTGAAAATACAGGAAAAAATGAAAGAATTCAATATTTACTATTTACTAGTATGTATAAGTAAAATATAATTTTACTTATATGTAAATAATGTCATTTTTCACTAAAAAAGGAATATTCATTCAATTTCCTCAACTCTATCTGGCTTCGTTCCTATTCTATTCATTCGAATTCATCAGCTCTATCTGGCTCCATCCTTATTCTTTTCATTCAATTTTCTCAATTCTATCTGACTCTGTATCTAATCTGTTTATTCAAATCTCTTGACTCTATCTGACTTCGTTACTATCCTTACTTACTATTTTCTTCGTTTGAAAAAGAATGATCCTATTTCCTTTTTAGTCTGTTTAAAAAAGAATGACTCCTTTTCTTTTTCGGCAACACTTTAACTTTAGCTTTCCACATGACATGTTTAAGACCACAAGATCAGATGACATTTTGATACATTTGACATAAATTTAATTTAAAACCACAAGATTAAAAAGTCTTATTTCTTTTCTCATACTCCGTTACTAGTCAAACTAGGTCATTCTTTTTTAAACGGAGAGAGTATTAAGATGATATCTTTAGGTTTGAAAAAAATAATATAGAAAAAGTAAAGGTGAGGTGTGCCAATCAAATCCAGCACATGCAAACAAAGAGTATATAGTCAGCAAACAACTAGCTAGCCACCGGACAATCAAATCAATATCATAAATTTCAACAAATTCTTCTCCTAACTTCACACATCACACACTTATCTCTTTTCCCTTCTTTCATACTATTAATATCACACCTTTTTTTTCCTCCTTCATTCTCTCTTTCCTTTTCAAATAATCACAAGGAATTCATTTCTAGTTTCAATTCTTAGCTATGGGTGGTGATCACAAAGAGAAGGTAATAACCTATTCGTCGTTTCAATTTATATGTTTTACTTTCTTTTTAATCTGTCTGGAAAGTATCTATCGCTTTATATTTGATATAAGTGTTCAATTTTGACAGTTTAAAGGTAAGATTGACTATTTTTCCACTTGTTTTATCGAATCAATTGTAGTGAGAAAGAAATTTTTAAGGTACTTAGACTTGTATAGAGGGTATTTTTGAACTACTTGGCTAACAATATAAGGATATTCTTGTTTCAAAAATGAAACATAGGGCAAAGTTATTTATTTGGAATCTTTAGGGGTAATTTTTGGGTACTAATTCTTATTGAAGAATAATTTGAACTTATTACTCTAATAAGATAGCTATTATATATAGACACATAAAACATCTATGATTTCATTTAAATTACAAAATTTTAAAACATACTTTTTCTTCGATTGAAATTTTGTATCTAGTAGTCAAATATTATCTAGATAAGTTTGAACGGAGAGGTATAACACACTACAATTTCAAGTTTTAAGCATTTTTTTTTTTACCAATAACGGAAATAACCTTACAATTTTTTTTTTTAATTTCTCAATAGACCACTGTAATGGTGCTAAAGGTTGATCTTCAGTGTCCCTGCTGCTACAAGAAGGCCAAGAAAATTCTCTGCAAAATGCCTCGTGAGTCACCTTTACATAGAACGTTGTCGGTCTTATTTTCAAGATTATAATTTCAAATAATTATTTATAGATATTTTTTTTCGAAGTGATGTGATAATGTTTATTTTTTTTTCCCAAATATTTCTTTTGTATTTGATGTTAAAATGATTTAAATTGCAGAGGTTCGAGATCAAATGTATGATGAGAAGGCCAACACTATCACCATCCTTGTAGTTTGTTGCAGTCCTGAACGGATTCGCGACAAATTGTGTTGTAAAGGAGGAAAAGCAATCAAGAGCATTGAGATCAAAGAGCCCTTAAAGCTCAAAGCTCCTGAAAAGCCCAAGGAGCCCGAAAAGCCCAAGGAAAAGCCCAAAGAACCAGAGAAAAAACCTAAGGTTGTCACTTTTGAAACGCCCAAGGAGCCCGAAAAGCCCAAAGAAAAAGCAAAGGAGCCCGAAAAGCTCAAGGACAAAGCAAAAGAGCCCGAAAAGCCCAAAGGACAAGAAAAACCCACTGTAATTGATAAGCCCAAGGACAAAACAAAAGATCCAGAAAAGCCTAAGGACGGTCCAACATCTGCAATGGTGGCAACCCCATGGATATCCGAACCAATGATGATGATGCCTCCAGTCCACGGATACCCTCAGGTAATGCCAAGTTGTGGCTGTGGGCAATGCCATTATACCGGTGGCCCGTGTTATCAATATTACGGAACACCTGTACCCCAACAACCCGCCCCATGCTACGGTAACTACTCGTATGGATATGGGCCCGGCCCGGGCCCATCTAGCTATGGAAAGGGTTATTATGGAAACAATGATTACTATAATGAAGAAGATGGTCAAGGATGCACAATTATGTAATGTGACCCAAATCATTGTGGGTCACTTAATTGGCCCTACTTAGTACTTCATTATTGGGCTTTCAAAAGAGCCCAGAACAAAGTTTTGGGCTCCATATGGATGTCTATTTTCTATATTATTACTGTGTTCATTAATAATAGTACCATATTCGATGTATACAAGGTATATAGTTTTTATTTTAATGATAAAAGAGTGCATAAAGAATAATAAGTAGGTGACCAGATGTATGGTGAACTGTCTTATTATATAGTACTTATTAGTAATTGATTATACAATTTTTGATTAAAGAAAGCACTTCACTAATCATTGCTCTTTTTAAAATAATACTTTTGTGGTATAATATATCTTTGATTATTTGTTTATTTCCCACTTTGTTCTCCATACATGTACACCAATGTTGTTTCTATC
The DNA here is from genome assembly GCA_027789145.1 of Solanum arcanum. Classification (NCBI taxonomy): domain Eukaryota; kingdom Viridiplantae; phylum Streptophyta; class Magnoliopsida; order Solanales; family Solanaceae; genus Solanum; species Solanum arcanum. The sequence goes on from CM050936.1 coordinate 6,159,194, forward strand.
TTTGTTTTACTCGTTACTCTATGATTTATTTCGTTAGTGGCGGAATCAAAATTTTTGATAATGGATCAAATTCAAATATTCAATGTAAGGTAGCACTTGATTGATGGGTGGGCGTAAGATTTTACTCTTAAGTTTATCTATTTTCTTTGATTTTCTATAAATTTAAATTTAACTCATAATTTTTTAATTATATTAAATTTAATATAAATATAATTAAAATTCTGACTTCGCCTCTATATTATAATACGATGAAAAGATCAACCATAGTGTGGATAAAGGATAATGCTATTATTTTTTATTGTGTCCCCCTCATTTTTAGCACCGACATGGAATTGACCTTTGAATTTTCATATTCTCATTAGGTATAACATTTAGAGAATATTCAGGCCTCTGACTTTGGTTAGGTTAACTTTAATATAATGAATAATATTATTCTAATTTTTTAAAATTAAAATATTATTTGTCTTTTATTGGCCTAATATACTCTTAAGAAATTTTTAATCAGACGTCAAGTTGTTCGAATGATAAGCGTCTCACTTTCAATATTATGAGTTCGAGTGATGGAAGGAGCTAAAAAGGATGAGGAAAGCCTAGGAAGGGTGTAAATTACTAAATTAACCTAAATGTTTTTTTAATACTATGGGTAATATGAAGGAAAAACAAACCTTTTTTAATTTATTAAAATAGATAAATAAATTGAAATATGTATTTTTTTTATATATAAGGAATAAGTAAAATCGAACGGGTAAAAGTCAATAGAACTAAAATGTTAAATTTTAGTTGAATATATTCAACATTAAAGATCTTAAAAATTTAACTAATTAAATTAAATCTCGTATCCGACTCAACCTTCAAAGGGTTGTCGATTAACAACCCTTTGCTGGAATTGTGTATGAATAGGTAAAAAGTTAAAATAAATACTGACTTATTCATATATTTATTATTTTATATTTCTAAAATTTTTAATTTCGTCACTTTCTCGAGAAGCGACTCTTGATGAGCTCTTTATTCCATTCACATATAATAACATAATATAATTCACTCTTTCTTGTCCTTGAAATTTAAATATGCATGGTTGCACAATTTTTTTTTATTAGTGTAAAGTTGCTCTTAATTAAAGGTGGTCTGCACGTTTGAATATTATTTTATCACTAGGTCATTACTATAAATATAGATTGTCCTTTGTAAAATAACTCATAATTTTTTTTTCCTTCAATTTTCATGCAATTAATCATGGGAAATTGTATTGATACATTATTACTATCTCCATCTTTGAATAATCAAGAAAATGATGTATCCAATGATCAAAAATTGATTAGATGTGATGAAAAAGAGATGCAATATTATGTTATTCAACAAGTAATTCATCAACAAAATGAAAAGAATGATAATTGCAAGAATAGTCAAAGAATCAAGATTGTGTTATCAAAGCAACAATTGGAAGTTCTTGTGAATAATGTTAAAGGGCTTCAATTTGGAAGAATCCCAATTGATCAATCTTTGAGAGTAACTGAATCTTGTAAAAGATGGAAGCCTTCTTTAGATACTATTCCGGAATTGTAACAGCAACAACAACTACGTCTCAGTGCCAACTAATCAGAGTTTTTTCATTTCTAGAGATGAAATCTGAGACCTCTGATTAAAATGGAGGGATCTGATCCATCCCATCACGTACCTCGGTGATATGAACATGTTGAAATGTTCAAATCTCCGATTGAGGTTGTCTAGACACATATTTGATTGTAGTCAACCCTAATAATTTCCAAATTTGACTAGTTTTAGGAGTAAAGTTGTTATAAAAAGAAGATGAGATTCAATATAGGTGCAAAGTTGGCTAGTTGTGTTTCTTGATTTCTTCACATTATATTTTGGAAAGGGAGAAATCCATAAATGGAACATTTCTATGTATATATGTCTCTCTAGGAGCATAACGATTTATGTGCTAACTTATAAAATGATCATCTAGACACCTTCAAAATTTGTATGTTACGCCAACTCTGGTATCCACAAGAAACAGTGAGGATGAGTTAAGGTGTCTAGATGTGCATTTTCAAAGTTGGAGTATTTAGTTGTAAGTTGAGGACAAAGTCTATCCCGTCTATGTAATATGTCTTTTTTTTTTTAATTGTGCGCCTTGTCAACGTGTTTGAAATAATAATATATATTCACAAAGTCAAATTTTCGCGTCTCTTGACATAAGGCTCATCTTTAGTTGTGCAGCTTCCTGCAGAAATTACAGAGTAAACTGCGTATAATAAACCTTTTTGGTCGGACCCTGTGTATAATAGACCCTAGTGCACCGAGTTGTGGCACAATTGTCAACCTGTTAATATAATGACATTATTGTATTGTTAAGAAATTTCAGTATTGAATTTACTCTTAAGAAGTGATAGAAGCTATCATGATTTATGTTAAGCGTCTTGTGATATTTGAGGGAATGAACTGTTGTCTCCTTATATGGTATTACGCGGTTTTCACCTCATGAGTACCTTTGAGGGTAGAGTTCGACTCAACATCTCTTAAAATGGTATCAGAGCCAAACCTATCCAAATTCTTGATTATTTACACAATATTGAATCCTCATGTTATATTGTCCACTCACCATACGTTTGAGGTGTTGAGGGTTACGAGTTCAAACTTCCAATTATTCTTACTATACAAATAAGAAGCAAAAACAAAAAAATTGTTACAGTTCAGTTGTGACAGAGCTAATCACTCACTTTACACATAACAAATCAATTGAATCTTTATTCCTTTGATCAATCACTATTCATTCTTTGTATATATATACAAGAAATGCAAGAATCAGACTGATGAAAACCAAGGGAGTAGCTTCACTTTTTTGTTCCATTACATGTGTCTTCAAGATTCATAGTGCCCCACGCATAGCAGGAGCTTAGTGCACCGAGCTGCCCTTTTTTTACGTGAATCTTCAAGATTTTCTCATGATCCTAATTCAAATATAGATCATCTTCAAAATTAGTATGGTCTAATGATAGTGTATGAAAAATATATGTTGCTCGGATCCTTCGAAAATGTAGCTGAGCCCTTGTCAGATCTTCCGAACATGCTAAATGTTTGGATGATCTGACATATATGTAGTGACATTTTTGGAGGATCCTAGCAACATAGCAAAAATGATGATAAAGGATATACTGACCTTGTTGCTTCACTTTTCGTTTTCTTGTTTCAACTTCTATAGCTTTTGACAATGTCTCAATCTTCTTTGTTAGTATCTGTAAAAATCAAACAGATTGATCAAACTGATAAAAAGAAGACGATAAACGTGTGTAAAGACTTCTGTTTTACGGTAATACTTCACCTTAATTTCTTCATCTTTAGTATTCAAAGCAGACTCTTTTGTCTCACAAAATTTCCTCAAACAGATAACTTCTTTCTGTAGCTTGTCATACAAAAAACCAGATACTATATCATCGTTTACGCTCTGGCTGCATCCATTAGTCTTATTTTCATCCTGATCACCTCCTCCATTCTTGATCTTATGCGCGTCTATGGTTTCTTTGCTGTTTATATCCACAATGGAATTCTCCTTCGTTTCTGCATTTTCCTTTCCAACAGTACTGCCAATGATCTTATTTTGAGAAGTCCATAAACTCTTTTTTACCAAGCTATTTCCAAGATAGTGTTTAGTCTTTTGAGGTTTTGTCGATCCATTAGGATTGAACGCTTGCTTCAGACCTTCTTCGAGTGTTTTGAGCCTTAGTTTTAGCTTATCCTATAGCAAAATTTTTTAACGGATGAGTGGAAAACAGATTAATTTAGTTTCAAAGATCGCGTAGGGTATGACAATTGAAAACCTCACCTTGAGTTGTGCTTCTGCCTTCGCTGTTCGCTCTGATATGCTTAATTTGTCTCTCAATCGTTGCATCTCCGCCTATAACACATAGGTAAAAAAGTATCTCAGTAAGTCTAACAGATAAGTTATGATCATAAATACTTATTTAGTAGGCGTTTGGACATGGAAGTTTGGTAAAAAGAGTTTTTTGAGGTCGAATTTCTGTTTGGACATTCATTTCACTTGAGAACTGGTTGAAGTTTTTTGAGTGGAAAATGTTTGAAAGATTGGTCTATGTCCAAACGTCTCCTTAAGTCGCGCAATATCTTGCTTTAGTAAAACCTGCAACAGCCTTCTTTCTTCTAGCCACTGTTTTACAGGCATAACTTTGTCTTTTTCATCTTTCCACTCATTTGCCACGACAGTTGCTACTCGGTTAGCTGAAACCTTAACTCTCGATAGTTCCCTTTCCAATGTCCTCTTTTCCTCCTACAAGATTCGGAAAAACTATTCTCAGGCCTTATGATCTATAACATAGTCGTACGTCTAGCAGCATTATTAAATATGTGTCTAGATGTTTTTTTACTTGTAATTCAGATATTCTTCGTTTGTAGTCACGAAGTGTATTAGTTGCTGCTCCTCCAGCAAGAATTGCCTCCTCAAGCTCTATAATAGTTTGGCTAAGCTTTTCCACCTCAAGAATCTTTTGACGGTTCGTCTTATCAAGTATTTTGTTTTCCTCCTGCATTGAGAGGAACGGCGTAGCCAGGATTTTCACTAGGGGAATTCAAGATGTAAAAGAAGGAAACACACGAAAAAGTGAAGGGAGTCCACCGTCTATTGTAATTTTCTGGTTGAAACTCATACCTGGAAGATTTCAATCTGTCTTCTTAGTTCAAAGTTCTGATTTTGAATCTCTTCTACTATCAATGCTCTTTCTAAAGCACTTTTTAGAATTCGTTCTGCTTCAAGCAACGCGGCTTCTTTAGACCTCGTGTGTCTTTCCAATGACCTTGTATCCTCCTGTAATGCTGCAATCTAATGAATTCGCCAAAGAAAACAAGTTAATGCTTGCCCAAGTACTTGGAATGTGTTTTTATCAATTTTTAAGTACCTCATTCTTGTACATCTTAATCTCTGCCTCGAGTGGAGCAATAATGGACTCGAGAGGAGGAGCATCATCGTCTTTCTGATCTGCGTATACTCTTCTAAGAGTTGCTTCAGCAGCATGTTGTGCAGCCAGTGCTTCTTTCTTCTCGTTAACAAGTCGTTTGATATCAAGATTCTGCATTTTGACGTGCCCTTTTTGAGTAAAGAAGTGGTTGCTTTTGAATAGCATTACCTTTTACACGAACGATGAAATGACATACCTTTTGTTCAACTACATCTTCGCCAATTTTCAGCTTTCCTTCCAATCTTTGAAATTCATTTCCGAGCTGTGAAAAATGGGAATTTCATTATCAAACGATATAATAGCTAAACTATAATAAGCAAATGTATGCAAAAATAGCAAATCCAATTGAGTTGAGAGTACCTCTTCAAGAGCCTTGTCTTTGAGGACTTCAGATGCTTTCAGAGCCTTAATTTCACTTACCGCTGCTCCAAGTTCTCGATCCTTCTCTGATGAAATTCACATCAAGAATTGAAATTTAATAGCTGAATTCCGCTCTTATATCTATCCGTAGCATGTTACAGGCATGCACATATACACGTCGAAGCTTCAGAAAAGCCAGTTACCAAAAAGTTGATATACTACAGCCCGTAATGTAATGTTTATACCAAAATGCAAGGTTCAATAACAACAACAACAACTATGTCTCAGTCCCAAACAAGTTGAGGTCGATCATTTAAGCTCATGTCATGTCATCATCATACCTAATCGCTAAGATCATTTCGGTGTTAGCCTAACAAGGACTACCTGAATTTTATCAGCAGATGATTATTTGGCCTATTTTTAACACAAGCTGGACAGACAGAATCAGAACAAACTTAGAATATACTCAATTCTTGATTCTTAAATTTTCAATTGTTTTTGCCTGCTGATTGAAAGTTCCACCATGTTGCTCGGACTTTTCAAAACTAACACCAGGTACATGTCAGATTCTTCAAAAGTAGTGCATCTTTTTAGGACTTGACATGTATATGACAAGTTGACAACGTTTTTGGAGAGTCCGAACAACATAGCTACTAACAGAAACCTTGTCTCTTTGTTTGACAAGATCATGAGAAAGAGATCATCAAACATGTTTCCACATATCTAAATTTGAAAGCTTTTTGGTAAACAGGATGATGTAAAGCTTGTTTTTATCATCTTAGGCAGAGTTGTTGACTCCTCTAGAAACTATTGTTATTGATCATATGTCCAAATCAATCCAACTATGAAAGTAATTAATATTTTTTTTAATTTTTTAAAAAATATCTATTAAACATGTTAGATATTGAGATAAGACAAAAAAGAGGCACTTTGGTCCACCAAGCTCCCGCTATGCATAGGGTCTGAGGAAATGCTGGACCACAATATGTCTATGTAAGTAACCTAACCTTTCATTTTTACCAGAGTCTGTTTTCGCGATTTGAACCCGTAACCTCCTGGTTACATGGCGATAACTTTTTACCATCCGTTACATATGAAGCATGAAGGGGAGCCTTGACGCAAAGGTAAAAGTTACTGACATGTGATCAGGTGGTCACAGGTTCAAGCTACGAAAACAACGTCTTGTGAAAATAGGCAAGGTAAGTCTATATACACAAGACTTAATGTGATTCGGTCAATTCTCCATACCCTTGCCTAGCGGAAGCTTAATGCACCAGGATAAATACACTAAACTTTCATGGCAATAGGAAAAACACCTACTAGCATAACATTCAATCAAGAACCACAACAGAAAAATGAAATCTAAAAATAGTTTTTTAACCTTTGAGTTGGTTCTGCAAATTATTGAGTTCCAAGGTAACAGGATCAGGATGAACATGAAAAAGTTCCTCACCACAAACTTCATAAAAGCCTGACATTTTTATTTTCTATGACTTTCAAACTATAGTATAATTCTTGAACTTAAAAGGTACTAAAGAAAGAAATAAGATGTGTAGAAGAGTTTGTAATAATTGTAGCTATTTGAAGTGTACATTTACTTATATAAAGAAAACAAATTGAGTTTGAATTAAGAGAATGAACTTCCCCTCTTGTTAAGCAAACCTTAGCACAAAAAAAACAAATCAAAACCAACTTAGTCATTTTTTATTATTAGCTTTTTTAAGTTTTTAGTGAAATACTATTGTACGAACCTGACGTAACACAATAATTTGTTTTCATGTGATCAAGAATTTATCCGTTCAAATCGTAAAAATAACTTCTCGCAAAAATATAAAATATAACTGCGCACAATAAATATTTTTTATAATCTAACTTTTTTAGCTTAGTGCATTGGGTTGACGACTTTATCTTCGAGTACAATATAATATTTGAATTCCTCATTCTTTTTGCTAGTTTAACTACTCAATTTTGAAAAAGATACTAATGATTATATGGAACAATATCCCTATATGCTTAACACATTTCTTTTATATTTATTAATTTGTATGGTTTAGCTGTAACATATTCTTGAAATTTGTTTTTAGTGGAAAAGAAACAATTAAAAAAATGGACCACACCAAATAATATTTAAAAAATTAGTGAATTTAAAATTAAACAAGACAAAATGCTAGGGAATAAAGGCTAAGTTGTCCTACACTTATCTGGACTTTAACTTTTGAAGCTTTCCTTAAGCAGAAAAAGGGTGTTAGGTAATCAAGTTTCATTTTATTAAAACAATAATAAAGCTCTTCTTATTTTTTCTATTCCCCCCCCCCCCCCTTTTTTTTTTCTTTTAGGGGAAGAGATTCTTATAATTTTTTAAAAGGGAAAATGCACAAGTATCTCTCAATTTATGCCTAAAATTTTAGAAACATATTTATATTATATTAAGGTCCTATTATCCTCCTAAACTTATTTTATACATAATTTTCTATCCCTTTTTGGTCTACGTGACACTATCTTGTGGGTCCAGTGCGTGTTGATATTTTTTTTCAAGTTAGCGCCACGTAGGCCGAAATAAGGATAGAAAATTATTTATAAAAAAACTTCAGTGGGATAATAAAACGTTAGTATAGTTTAAGTATGTCTTTGAAATTTTAGACATAGATTTGGAGAGAGATACTTATACATTTTCCTCTTTTTTAAATTTAATTATATGATATTTGAAATTTGTTAGCCCAGCTAATTCAGATTGACACTCTGAAGGTTCTAAGTGGGAAATACTCTCTATTAAAAGTATACGGAGCTTAAATCCACCATCTAATAATTATTGAAATTCGCATGTTCGACTAATTTATTTACACGCAGAGTGACTCATTTAAAAACGAACATACTCTCTATCATAAATTTCTTCATACCAAAGACTCGAACGCATTGGTCCACCGCTTAAGGTTCATTTGAGGGGGGAAACACTCTCCAACAAAACATGACTTCATTCCCCGAGGCTCGAATCCACCATCTGGTACCATTGAACCCGTTGGCCCGACTAATCCATGTCAAGTATGGCCCGTTTAAACAAAAATTCTTCCTATCAATTTTTTTTTTTCATTTTCAAAGCTTGAACGTAAAACTTGTGACGAAAAATTGACGAGATCTCATCTGTCCTATCACAATATAAAGTAATAAAGAAAAGAGATTAGGATGTACAACTCTAATATAATTAACTATGAGAAAATTAACTTAGGGAATTGATGTGATATTTTCCAAAAATAATCTCTAAATATTGATGGAAAGCTCCTTCCACTTTAGATTAAGAACAAATTAAATTGCTTGAGCGTTAAACACTCCATAAAATCTTGAGATCATTGATAAAATTCAAAGAAAATGAGATGTTGATGACAAATAATTGAAAAGGGGGATTTAAACTAAGTTTGCTTTAAAGTACATAAACAAACTTTGTTGCTTTTAAGTATGAATGACTAAATATAATTGAAGATAAGAGCAAAGAATTTTTTTTTTACCATATACTAATACTTCTTAAGTTTGATATTATTATTTATATAAAGCTTCTGATAGTTGGATGACACTTGGCAAATGGAATTATTCAAGTTCTACATGATCAAATGTTTTGGTCAGGAAAAAAAATTATTTGATGTAATCACACAAGTAATATCTTGATAAAATAGAGTGTATGTAAATTTTATTTTGGTAAAATTTTTTTGGCCAGAAAATTTGTTCAGAATTAGATTTTTTCTATGTACTTATTAAAAATATTTTCTCTTTTATCTTGAATACCTTTAAGTAAAAAATGGTAAAAAGATCAATTTATTTTAAAATAAAAAAGATATTAAGTTTTAAAAAATTTCTGGCCATTTAGCACTTCTCTTTTATTTTTGCCTTGTAAAGATAAAAGTGATTGTTTTCGAAAAATCTCCAGCTCTATTAACGCATATTAAGGTAGTTGGAAAAGAAAAAAAAAGTGCAAACACAAAAAAAAAATGATAAAAATTTATGTGCACATAATTATTATAAAGTTGAGAATATAACAAAGGATATATCAGTTTTAAATGATGAAGTTGAATGTATAATAAACCCTTTTCACTTTATTAAATATTACTTATTGCTAAAAACAATAATTATAAATTTAAATTTCATTTAAATTTTGGCTCTACGCATGAAGGCATATGTCATGATTTGATGTAAATACAAAGTAGATATATATGTTTACCTAAAAATAATAATGTGATCCTAATATTCAAAACAATAATTGATTTAAATACTTAAAATGAAATAAAAAAGAGTAGCAATAAAATTACAAATATTCAAACATGTCCTGATTGGCATATTAAGTTTTCTTTTCTACATTAATTACTTAATGAAATTACAATAATTTATAGTTCTAAAAGTGATATGATCAAATTAGTGGGGTTTCTTTGCTACATTTATGTGATGAAATTCCCAGTTGTAAAGTTTCTATAATTTTTATTTAATAATATCTTTTGATAATTAGCTTTAAGTAGGTAAATTATGATAAGGAATTTGTTCTAATAATTTCTTCCTTCTTTTTCTCTTTTTGTTTTTTTATATTACGTATATATCACTCCATTATTGATGCCTTAAGTACTTTTTTATTGTTTAATTAGGAGTCCATTATACTAATTAACATCCGTTGACATATAAATCAAACTTCTTATATGGATAAGAACAAATTCATTTTAAGAAAGAATGTAATTGTGACGTTTTTGACAGAGGGTGGACCGATGAGGACACATCATAGAGAAAATGATCAACAAACGTTTAGGTTGACAAGTTTTCGAAGAAGATCATGCGTTCATAATATCTTGGCATATCTCGTTGAAATGAATTTTTAAATTTTCTTTTTATAAGGCTAATACAACTTCACACACTTTTTAAACTCAAAGATGTTCGAGGGACAAATAATCGAACTAAATCGATAAATTTAATTATGTTTGGATTGTCATAATTTTTTTCTTGAAACTTGTAATTTTTTTATTTTTTATTTTTTTATGGATGTCATAACGTTTGTATAACTGTTAAAATTTATTATGAAGGGTAAAGATGAGAAGTTTAAGTTAAATTATTTGTAAATTTAGAAAAGAAATAATTTTTTAGAATGGTTTGAAAAAGAAATATAATTGTTTGGATGGTTGCCGTTTAGTTGTACAGTGTTGTTAATTTCAAAGTAATTATTGTTTTGATATTTATTTAAATTCTATTGAATCGTATTTAAATTTAAAGCTAGGTAACAAGAAAAAGACTCATAACGACCTATTTGATGTGGTCGCGTCATTATACTTTGATATTTTCTTTTCATTTTGTTTTTATTTATTATTTAATAATTATATTTAATCTTTTATCCTACCTTTTCATTGTAGCTCTATGCAGTATTTTAACTTTTCTTATAGATTTATCATTCAAATTATGAATGTGTGACATTAAATGACGACAAAGACCCATACAAATATATCGAAACACTATATTTATTAAATAATACAATACGATACGATACAATATAACACCATACTATAAAACAATATGTAACAACCATTCATCCATTCAGAAATGTCTAGTAAATAATCATTTTGTTGTTTGCTCAAGTGATATGCCTTATATACTACTAGGGGTTCAGTCCAATTTTTTTATTTTTAGTTTGGTAATAATATATAATAATAATAATCAAAACCTAACTAAAATAATTTTGATTCAGTTTAATTTTTGTAATTTTCAATCGATTTATTTGGAAGCAATTATTAGTATTTCTATTATAGTAGATTGTTTATATATATCAGTAAAAAAAAAGTATTCCTTCTTCAAACTCCTATTAACACGAGATACTTTATAAATCGGACACCCTATTTTTTTCCTTTCATATTTGACCTGTTACAAACCACTAAGATTTGATAGTGATAAAATTTAATGATGCTTTTGTTGATAATTAATGTAATTGAATATGTGCACTAATGATAAGGATTAAATCTTTATGAATGGACTAATAACACAAAATTAAGGGCAATTGTCTTGGTAGTAGGTATTGATGTGTATTTTTGCTTAATATATCTCACCAAAACCTCCAAATTAAGACTTAATTTTGCAGATGTAGCTATCACTTTAATTTCTTTCTTCATTATCATTTTATTTCCCCCCTCTATTACTAGTTACTACTTTTATTTTTTCTCCTCCAAATAATAAATTTTTGGTGTTAATGACAAAAACACATTTGATTAATTATCATGTTTTTGTGAGTTTTGTATCTCAAATATATATTGTTTCTCTTTTTTTTTTTTTAATTTATTTTTTAACTATCACTTTCTTTGTATTAAATCATAACTCTACGTTGAGTTGTGTCGAGGTAATTGGCCCCTCTCTCTAACTAAAGATTCAATTCTTCAATTCAGGAACCCTAGAGATTGATTTTTTTTTATCTTTCGCTTGAGACTGATTGAATTAAATCTTCAATTTTTTTATATCAGTGCGCTGGACCCTTAAAATACTCTAATGCTCCCGTCTATTTCCTAGGTTCTTTTAATAGCACACGAAAATCATCGAAATGAGGGGTATGCTTGCTTTGGGGCTCGTTTGACCTTCCAAATGGGTCGAACAAGCCTCGATGGCCAACCGTATGCATAGACAAGGTCTTGACGGACGTCCACGAAAAAAATTGGCATTTTTGACGTCGGAATCCGGATCACCCAAAAAATGGTGTGCTATAGCACACGAAAATCGTCGAAATGAGGTGTATGCTCGCTTCGGGGCTCGTTTGACCTTCAAAATGGGTCGTACAAGCCGTGATGGCCAACCGTTTGCATAGACAAGGTCTTGATGGACGTCCACGAAAAAATTTGGCATTTTTGACGTCGGAATCTGGATCACCCAAAAAATGGTGTGCTATAGCACACGAAAATCATCGAAATGCGGGGTATGCTCGCTTCAGGGCTCATTTGACATTTCAAATGGGTCGGACAAGCCGTGATGACCGACCGTATGCATAGACAAGGTCTTGACGGACGTCCACGAAAAAATTTGGCATTTTTGACGTCGGAATCTAGATCAACCAAAAAATGGAGTGCTATAGCACACGAAAATCGTCGAAATGAGGGGTATGCTCGCTTTGGGGCTCGTTTGACCTTCCACATGGGTCGGACAAGCCGTGATGGCCAACCGTATGCATATAAAAGGTCTTGAAGGACGTCCACGAAAAAATTTGGCATTTTTAACGTCGGAATCCGGATCACCCAAAAAATGGTGTGCTATAGCACACGAAAATCATCGAAATGAGGGGTATGCTCGCTTCGGGGCTCATTTGACCTTCCAAATGGGTCGGACAAGCCAGGATAGCAAACCGTATGCATAGACAAGGTCTTGACGAACGTCCACGAAAAAATTTGGCATTTTTGACTTCGAAATCCAGATCAACCAAAAAATGGTGTGCTATAGCACTCCAAAATCATCGAAATGAGGGGTATGCTCGCTTCGGGGCTCGTTTGACCTTCCAAATGGGTCGGAAAAGCCGTGATGGCCAACTGTATGCATAGACAAGGTCTTGACGGACGTCCACGAAAAAATTTGGCATTTCTGATGTCGGAATCCTGATCAACCAAAAAATGGTGTGCTATAGCACACGAAAATCATCGAAATGAGGGGTATGCTCGCTTCGGGGCTCGTTTGACCTTCCAAATGGGTCGGACAAGCCGTGATGGCCAACCGTATCATAGACAAGGTCTTGACGGACGTCCACGAAAACATTTGGCATTTTTGACGTCGGAATCCGGATCACCCAAAAATTCGTGTGCTATAGCACACGAAAATCGTCGAAATGAGGGGTATGCTCGCTTCGGGGCTCGTTTGACCTTCCAAATGGGTCGTACAAGCCGTGATGGCCAACCGTATGCATAGACAAGGTCTTGACGGACGTCCCATAAAAATTTGGCATTTTTGACATCGGAATCCGGATCAACCAAAAAATGGTGTGCTATAGCACACAAAAATCGTCAAAATGAGGGTTATGCCCGCTTCGGGGTTCGTTTGACCTTTCATATGGGTCGGACAAGCCGTGATGGCCAACCGTATGCATATAAAAGGTCTTGACGGACGTCCACAAAATTTTTTGGCATTTTTGACATCGAAATTCGGATCACACAAAAAATGGTGTGCTATAGCACACGAAAATCGTCGAAATGAGGGGTATGCTCACTTCGGGGCTAATTTGACCTTCCAAATGGGTCCGACAAGCCGTGATGGCAAACCGTATGCTTAGAAAAGGTCTTGACGGACGTCCACAAAAACATTTGGCATTTTTGACGTCGGAATCCGGATCACCCAAAAAATCATGCTATAGCACACGAAAATCATCGAAATGAGGGGTATGCTCGCTTCGGGGCTCGTTTGACCTTCCAAATGGGTCGGACAAGCCTTTATGGCCAACCGTATGCATAGACAAGGTCTTGACGGACGTTCAGGAAAAGATTTGGCATTTTTGACGTCGGAATCCGAATCAACCAAAACATGGTGTGCTATAGCACACAAAAATCGTCGAAATGAGGGTTATGCCCGCTTCGGGGCTCGTTTGACCTTCCAAATGGGTCGGACAAGCCGTGATGGCCAACCGTATGCATAGACAAGGTCTTGACAGACGTCCATGAAAACATTTGGCAATTTTGACGTCAGAATTCGGATCACCCAAAAAATCGTGTGCTATAGCACACGAAAATTGGCGAAATGAGGGGTATGCTCGCTTCGGGGCTCGTTTGACCTTCCAAATGGGTCGGAAGGGCCGTGATGGCCAACCGTATGCGTAGACAAGGTCTTGAAGGACGTCCACAATAAAATTTGGCATTTTTGACTTCGGAATCCGGATCAACTAAAAAATGGTGTGCCATGGCACACGAAAATCATCGAAATGAGGGGTATGCTCGCTTCAGGGCTCGTTTGACCTTCCAAATGGGTCAGACAAGCCATGATGGACAACCGTATGCGTAGACAAGGTCTTGAAGGACGTCCACGAAAAAATTTGGCATTTTTGACGTTGGAATCCGGATCACCCAAAAAATGGTGTGCTATAGCACACGAAAATCGTCGAAATGAGGGGTATGCTCGCTTCGGGGCTCATTTGACCTTCCAAATGGGTCGGACAAGCCAGGATAGCAAACCGTATGCATAGAAAAGGTCTTGACGAATGTCCACGAAAAAATTTGGCATTTTTGACGTCGGAATCCGGATCAACCAAAAAATGGTGTGCTATAGCACTCCAAAATCATCGAAATGAGGGGTATGCTCGCTTCGGGGCTCGTTTGACCTTACAAATGGGTCGGACAAGCCGTGATGGCCAACTGTATGCATAGACAAGGTCTTGACGGACGTCCACGAAAAAATTTGGCATTTCTGATGTCGGAATCCTGATCAACCAAAAAATGGTGTGCTATAGCACACGAAAATCATCGAAATATGGGGTATGCTCGCTTCGGGGCTCTTTTGACCTTCCAAATGGGTCAGACAAGCCGTGATGTCCAACCATATGCATAGACAAGGTCTTGACGGACGTCCACGAAAAAATTTGGCATTTTTGACGTCGGAATCCAGATCACCCAAAAAATCGTGTTCTATAGCACACAAAAATCGTCGAAATGAGGGGTATGCTCGTTTCGGGGCTCGTTTGACCTTCCAAATGGGTCGGACAAGCCATAATGGCCAACCGTATGCATAGACAAAGTCTTGACGGACGTCCACAAAAACATTTGGCATTTTTTACTTCGATATCCGGATCACCAAAAAAATCGTGTGCTATAGCACACGAAAATCGTCGAAATGAAGGGTATGCTCGCTTCGGGGCTCGTTTGACCTTCCAAATGGGTCGGACAAGCCTTGATGGCCAACCGTATGCATAGACAAGGTCTTGACGGATGTCCACGAAAACATTTGACATTTTTGACGTCGGAATCCCGATCAACCAAAAAATGGTGTGCTATAGCACACGAATATCTCCGAAATGAGGGGTATGCTCGCTTCAGGGCTCGTTTGACCTTCCAAATGGGTCGGAGAAGCCGTGATGGCCAACCGTATGCTTAGACAAGGTCTTGACGGACGTCCACGAAAAAATTTGGCATTTTGACGTCGGAATCCAGATCAACCAAAAAATGGTGTGCTATAGCACACGAAAATCGTCGAAATGAGGGGTATGATCGCTTCGGGGCTCGTTTGACCTTCCAAATGGGTCGGACAAGCCGTGATGGCCATTCGTATGCATAGAGAAGGTCTTGACGGACGTCTACAAAAAAATTTGGCATTTTTGACGTTGGAATCCGGATCACCCAAAAAATCGTGTGCTATAGCACACAAAAATCATCGAAATGAGGGGTATGCTCGCTTCAGGGCTCGTTTGACCTTGCAAATGGGTCGGAAAAGCCGTGATGGCCAGCCGTATGCATAGACAAGGTCTTGACGGATGTCCACGAAAAAATTTGGCCTTTTTGACGTCGAAATACGGATCAACCATAAAATGGTGTGCTATAGCACACGAAAATCATCGAAATGAGGGGTATGCTCGTTTCGGGGCTCGTTTGACCTTCCAAATGGGTCGAACAAGCCGTGATGGCCAACCTTATGTATAGACAAGGTCTTGACGGACGTCCATGAAAAAATTTGGCATTTTTGACGTCGGAATTCGGATCACCCAAAAAATCGTGCTATCGCACACGAAAATCGTCGAAATGAGGAATATGCTCGCTTCGGGGCTCGTTTGACCTTCAAAATGGGTCGTAAAAGCTGGGATGGCCAACCGTATGCATAGGCAAGGTCTTGACGGACGACCATGAAAAAATTTGGCATTTTTGACGTCGGAATCCGGATCACCCAAAAAATTGTGTGCTATAGCACACGAAAATCGCCGAAATGAGGGGTATCCTCGCTTCGGGGCTCGTTTGACCTTTCTAATGAGTCGGACAAGCCGTGATGGACAACCGTATGCATACACAAGGTCTTGACAGACGTCCACCAAAAAATTTGGCATTTCTGACGTAGAAATCCAGATCAACCAAAAAATGGTGTGCTATAGCACACGAAAATCGTCGAAATGAGGGGAATGATCGCTTGGGAGCTCGTTTGACCTTCAAAATGGGTCGGACAAGCCGTGATGGCCAACCGTATGCATAGACAAGGTCTTGACGGATGTCCACGAAAAAATTTGACATTTTTGACGTCGGAATCCGGATCACCCAAAAAATCGTGTGCTATAGCACACGAAAATTGTCGAAATGAGGGGTATGCTCGCTTTGGGGATCGTTTGACCTTCCAAATGAGTCGGACAAGCCGTGATTGCCAACCGTATGCATAGACAAGGTCTTGACGGACGTCGACGAAATTTTTTTGCATTTTTGACGTCGGAATCCGGATCACCCAAAAAATCTTGTGCTATAGAACACGAAAATCGTCGAAATGAGGGGTATGCTCGCTTCGGGGCTCGTTTGACCTTCCAAATGGGTCGGACAAGCCGTGTTGGCCAACCGTATGCATAGACAAGGTCTTTATTCTTGACGGACGTCCACGAAAAAATTTGGCATTTTTGACGTCGGAATCCGGATCACCCGAAAAATTGTGTGCTAGCACACAAAAATCGTTGAAATGAGGGGTGTGCTCGCTTCGGGGCTCGTTTGACCTTCCAAATGGGTCGGACAAGCCGTGATGGCCAACCGTATGCCTAGACAAGGTCTTAACTCTTCACGGACGTCCACGAAAAAATTTGGCATTTTTGACGTCGGAATCCGGATCACCCAAAAAATCGTGTGCTATAGCACACGAAAATCATCAAAATGAGGGGTATGCTCGTTTCGGGGATCGTTTGACCTTCCAAATGAGTCGGACAAGCCGTGATGGCCAACCGTATGCATAGACAAGGTCTCTTCTCTTGACGGACGTCCACGAAAAAATTTGGCATTTTTGACGTCAGAATCCGGATCACATAAAAAATCATGTGCTAGCACACAAAAATCGTCGAAAGGAGGGGTATGCTCGCTTCGGGGCTCGTTTGATCTTCCAAATGGGTCGGACAAGCCGTGATGGCCAACCGTATGCATAGACAATGTCTTGACGGACGTCCACGAAAAAATTTGGCATTTTTGACGTCTGAATCCGGATCACCCAAAAAATTGTGTGCTATAGCACATGAAAATCATCGAAATGAGGGGTATGCTCGCTTCGGGGCTCGTTTGACCTTCCAAATGGATCGGACAAGCCGTGATGGCCAACCGTATGCATTGACAAGGTCTTGACGGGCTTCCACGAAAAAATTTGGCAATTTTGACGTCGGAATCCGGATCACCCAAAAAATCGTGTGCTATAGCACACGAAAATCGTCAAAATGAGGGGTATGCTCGCTTCGGGGCTCGTTTGACCTTCCAAATGGGTCGGACAAGCCGTGATGGCCAACCGTATGCATAGACAAGGTCTTAACGCACGTCCACAAAATTTTTTTGCATTTTTGACGTCGGAATCCGGATCACATAAAAAATCGTGTGCTATAGCACACGAAAATCGTCGAAATGAGGGGTATGCTCGCTTCGGGGCTCGTTTGACCTTCCAAATGGGTCGGAAAAGCCGTGATGGCCAAACATATGCATAGATAAGGTCTTGACGGACGTCCACGAAAAAATTTGGCATTTTTGACGTCGGAATCCGGATCACTTAAAAAATTGTGTTTGCTATAGCACATGAAAATCATCGAAATGAGGGGTATGCTCACTCCGGGGCTCGTTTGACCTTCCAAATGGATCGGACAAGCCGTAATGGCCAACCGTATGCATAGACAAGGTCTTGACGGACGTCCACAAAAAAATTTGGTATTTTTGACGTCGGAATCCGGATCACCCAAAAAATCGTGTGCTATAGCACACGAAAATCGTCAAAATGAGGGGTATGCTTGCTTCGGGGCTCGTTTGACCTTCCAATTGGGTCGGACAAGCCGTGATGGCCAACCATATGCATAGACAAGGTCTTGACGGACGTCCACGAAAAAATTTGGCATTTTTGAAGTCGAAATTTGGATCACCCAAAAAATTGTGTGCTATAGCACACGAAAATCATCGAAATGAGGGGTATGCTCGCTGCGGGGCTCGTTTGACCTTCCAAATGGGTCGGACAAGCCGTGATGGCCAACCGTATGCATAGAAAAGGTCTTTACTCTTGGCGTACGTCCACGAAAAAATTTGGCATTTCTGACGTCAGAATCCGGATCACCCAAAAAATCGTGTGCTATAGTACACGAAAATCATCTAAATGAGAGGTATGCTCGATTCGGGGCTCGTTTGACCTTCCAAATGGGTCGGACAAGCCGTGATGGCCAACCGTATGCATAGACAATGTCTTGACAGACGTCCACGAATAAATTTGGCATTTTTGACGTCGGAATCCGGATCACCCACAAAATCGTGTGCTATAGCACACGAAAATCGTCGAAATGAGAGGTATGCTCGCTTCGGGGCTCGTTTGACCTTCCAAATGGGTCGAACAAGCCGTAATGGCCAACCGTATGCATAGACAAGGTCTTGACGGATGTCCACAAAAAAATTTGGCATTTTTGACGTCTGAATCCGGATCACCCAAAAAATCGTGTGCTAAAGCACACGAAAATCGTCGAAATGAGGGGTATGCTCGCTTCGGGGCTCGTTTGACCTTCCAAATCGGTCAGACAATCCATGATGGCCAACCGTATGCATAGACAAGGTCTTACGGACGTCCACAAAAATATTTGGCATTTTTGACGTCGAAATCCGGATCACCCAAAAAATTGTGTGCTATAGCACACGAAAATCGTCGAAATGAGGGGTATGGTCGCTTCAGGGCTCGTTTGACCTTCCAAATGGGTCTTACAAGCCGTGATTTTCAACCTTATGCAAAGATAAGGTATTGACGGACGTCCACAAAAAATTTTGGCATTTTTGACATCAGAATCCGGATCACCAAAAAAATGGTGTGCTATAGCACAGGAAAGTCGTCGAAATGAGGGGTATGCTCGCTTTGGGGCTCGTTTGACCTTCCAAATGGGTCGGACAAGCCGTGATGGCCCACCGTATGCATAGACAAGGTCTTGACGTTAGTCGACGAAAATTTTTTGCATTTTTGACGTCGGAATCCGGATCACCCAAAAAAGGTGTGCTATAGCACACGAAAATTGTCGAAATGAGGGGTATGCTCGCTTCGGGGCTCGTTTGACCTTTCAAATGGGTCGTACAAGCCGTGATGGCCAACCGTATGCATAGACAAGGTCTTGACGGATGTCCACGAAAAAATTTGGCATTTTTGATGTCGGAATCCGGATCACCCAAAAAATGGGGTGCTATAGCATACGAAAATCGTCGAAAAAAGGGGTATGCTCGCTTCGGGGCTCGTTTGACCTTCCAAATGGGTCAGACAAGCCGTGATGGCCAACCGTTTACATAGACAAGGTCTTGACGGACGTCCACGAAAAAATTTGACATTTTTGACGTTGGAATCCAGATCACCCAAAAAATAGTTTGCCATAGCACACGAAAATCGTCGAAATAAGGGGTATGCTCTCTTCGGGGCTCGTTTGACCTTTCAAATAAGTCGTACAAGCCGTGATGAAAAACCTTATGCATAGACAAGGTCATGACAGACGTCCATGAAAAAATTTGGCATTTTTGACGTCGGAATCCGGATCACCCAAAAAATGGTGTGCTCTAGCACACGAAAATCATCCAAATGAGGGGTATGCTCGCTTCAGGGCTCGTTTGACCTTCCAAATGGGTCGGACAAGCCGCGATGGCCAACCGTATGCATAGAAAAGGTCTTGACGGACGTCAACAAAAAATTTTGGCATTTTTGTCGTCGGAATCTGGATTACCCAAAAAATGGTGTGCTAGAGCACACGAAAATCGTTAAAATGAGGGGTATGCTCGCTTCGGGGCTCGTTTGACCTTACAAATGGGTCGGACAAGCCGTGATGGCCAACCGTATGCATAGACAAGATCTTGACGGATGTCCAAGAAAAAAATTGGCATTTTTGACGTCGGAATCTGGATCACCCAAAAAATGGTGTGCTATACCACACAAAAATCATCGAAATGAGGGGTATGCTCGCTTCGGGGCTCGTTTGACCTTCCAAATGGGTCGGACAAGCCTTTATGGCCAACCGTATGCATAGAAAAGGTCTTGATGGACGTCCACGAAAAAATTTGACATTTTTGACGTCGGAATCCAGATCACCCAAAAAATAGTTTGCTATAGCACACGAAAATCGTCGAATGAGGGGTATGCTCGCTTCAGGGCTCATTTGACCCTCCAAATGGGTCGGATAAGCCGCTATGGCACACCGTATGCAAAAAAAAGGTCTTGACGGACATCCACGAAAAAATTTGGCATTTTTGACGTCGAAATCCGGATCACCCAAAAAATGGTGTGCTGTAGCACACGAAAATCGTCGAAATGAGGGTTATGCTCGCTTCGGGGATCGTTTGACATTCCAAATGGGTCGGACAAGCCGTTATGGATAACCATATGCAATGACAAGGTCTTGACGGACATCCACGAAAATTGGCATTTTTGACGTTGAAATCCGGATCACCCAAAAAATGGTGTGCTATAGCACACGAAAATCATCGAAATGAGGGGTATGCTCACTTCGGGGCTCGCATGACCTTGCAAATGGGTCGTACAAGCAGTGATGGCCAACCATATGCATAGACAAGGTCTTGAAGGACGTCCACGAAAAAATTTGGCATTTTTGACGACAAAATCCGGATCACCCAAAAAATCGTGTGCTATAGCACACGAAAATCATCGAAATGAGGGGTATGCTCACTTCGGGGCTCGCATGACCTTGCAAATGGGTCGTACAAGCAGTGATGGCCAACCATATGCATAGACAAGGTCTTGAAGGACGTCCACGAAAAAATTTGGCATTTTTGACGTCGGAATCTGGATCACCCAAAAAATGGAGTGCTATAGCACACGAAAATTATCGAAAAGAGGGGTATGCTCGCTTCGGGGCTCGTTTGACCTTCCAAATGGGTCGGACAAGCCATGATGGCCAACCGTATGCATAGAAAAGGTCTTGACGGACGTCCACGAAAAAATTTGGCATTTTTGACGTCGGAATCCGGATCACCCAAAAAATGGTGTGCTATAGCACACACAAATCATCGAAATGGGGGGTATGTTCGCTTCGGAGCTCGTTTGACCTTACAAATGGGTCGGACAAGCCGTGATGGCCAACCGTATGCATAGACAAGGTCTTGAAAGACGTCCACAAAAAAATTTGGCATTTTGACGTCGGAATCCGGATCTTCCAAAAAATGGTGTGCTATAGCACACGAAAATCGTCGAAATGAGGGGTATGCTCACTTCGGGGTTTGCTTGACCTTCTAAATGAGTCGTACAAGCCGTGATGGCCAACCGTATGCATAGACAAGGTCTTGAAGGACGTCCATGTAAAAATTTCGCATTTTTGACGTCGGAATACGGATCACCCAAAAAATGGTGTGCTATAACACACGAAAATCGTCGAAATGAGGGGTATGCTCGCTTCGGGGCTCGTTTGACCTTCCAAATGGGTCGGACAAGCCGTGATGGCCAACCGTTTGCATAGACAAGGTCTTGATGGACATCCACGAAAAAATTTGGCATTTTTGACGTCGGAATCCGGATCACCCAAAAATTCGTGTGCTATAGCACACGAAAATCGTCGAAATGAGGGGTATGCTCGCTTCGGGGCTCGTTTGACCTTCCAAATGGGTCGTACAAGCCGTGATGGCCAACCGTATGCATAGACAAGGTCTTGACGGACGTCCATAAAAAAAATTGGCATTTTTAACGTCGGAATCCGGATCACCCAAAAAATGATATGCTATAACACACGAAAATCGTCGCAATGAGGGGTATGCTCGCTTCGGGGCTCGTTTGACCTTCCAAATGGGTCTTACAAGCCGTGATGGCCAACCGTATGCACAGACAAGGTCTTGATGGACGTCCACGAAAAAATTTTGCATTTTTGACGTCGGAATCCGGATCACCCAAAAAATCGTGTGCAATAGCACTCGAAAATCGTCGAAATGAGGGGTATGCTCGCTTCGCGGCTCGTTTGACCTTCCAAATGGGACGGACAAGCCGTGATGTCCAACCGTATGCATAGACAAGGTCTTGACGGATGTCCACAAAAAAATTTGGCATTTTTGACGTCGGAATCTGGATCACCCAAAAAATGGTGTACTATAGCACACGAAAATTGTCGAAATGAGGGGTATGCTCGCTTCGGGGCTCGTTTGACCTTCCAAATGGGTCGGACAAGCCGTGATGGCCAACCGTATGCATAGACAAGGTCTTGACGGACGTCCACAAAAAAATTTGGCATTTTTGATGTCGGAATCCGGATAACCCAAAAAATGGTGTACTATAGCACATGAAAATTGTCGAAATGAGGGGTATGCTCGCTTCGGGGCTCGTTTGACCTTCCATATGGGTCGTACAAGCCGTGATGGCCAACCGTATGCGTAAACAAGGTCTTAAAGGACGTCCATGAAATTTTTTTGCATTTTTGACGTCGGAATCCAGATCAACCAAAAAATGGTGTGCTATAGCACACGAAAATCATCGAAATGAGGGGTATGCTCGCTTCGGGCTCGTTTGACCTTCCAAATGGGTCGGACAAGCCGTGATGGCAAACCGTATGCATAGACAAGGTCTTGACGGACGTCCATGAAAAAAATTGGCATTTTTGATGTCGGAATACGGATCACCCAAAAAATGGTGTGTTATAACACACGAAAATCGTCGAAATGAGGAGTATGCTCGCTTCGGGGCTCGTTTGACCTTCCAAATGGGTCGAACAAGCCGTGATGGCCAACCATATTCATAGAAAAGTTCTCAACGGACGTCCACGAAAAATTTTGGCATTTTTGACATCGGAATCCGGATCACCCAAAAAATGGTGTGCTATAGCACACGAAAATCGTCGAAATGAGGGGTATGCTCGCTTCGGGGCTCGTTTGACCTTCCAATGAGTCGGACAAGCTGCGATGGCCAACCGTATGCATAGACAAGGTCTCGACGGACGTCCACAAAAAAAATTGGCATTTTTAACGTCGGAATCCGGATCACCCAAAAAATGATATGCTATAACACACGAAAATCGTCGCAATGAGGGGTATGCTCGCTTCGGGGCTCGTTTGACCTTCCAAATGGGTCTTACAAGCCGTGATGGCAAACCGTATGCATAGACAAGGTCTTGACGGACGTCCACAAAAAAATTTGGCATTTTTGACGTCGGAATCAGGATTACCCAAAAAAATATGTGCTATAGCACACGAAAATCGTCGAAATGAGGGGTATGCTAGCTTCGGGGCTCGTTTGACCTTCCAAATGGGTCGGACAAGCCATGATGGCCAACCGTATACATATACAAGGTCTTGACGGACGTCCACGAAAAATTTTGGCATTTTTGACGTCGGAATAAAGATCACCCAAAAAATCGTGTGATGTAGCGCACGAAAATCATCGAAATGAGGGGTATGCTCACTTCGAGGTACGTTTGACCTTCCAAATGGGTCGGACAAGCCGTGATGGACAACTGTATGCATAGACAAGGTCTCGATGGACATCCACAAAAAAATTTGGCATTTTTGACGTCGGAATCCGGATCACCCAAAAAATGGTGTGCTATAGCACACGAAAATAGTCGAAATGAGGGGTATGCTCGCTTCGGGGCTCTTTGACCTTCCAAATGGGTCGGACAAGCCGTTATGGCCAACCGTATGCATAGACAAGGTCTTGATGGACGTCCACGAAAAATTTTGGCATTTTTGACGACAGAATCCGGATCACCCAAAAAATCGTGTGCTATAGCACACGAAAATAGTCAAAATGAGGGGTATGCTCGCTTCGGGGCTCGTTTTACCTTCCAAATGGGTCGGACAAGCCGTGATGGCAAACCGTATGCATAGATACAGTTTTAACGGACGTCCACGAACATTTTTGGCATTTTTGACGTCGGAATCCAGATCACCCAAAAAATCGTGTGCTGTAGCGCATGAAAATCGTCGAAATGAGGGGTGTTCTCGCTTCGGGGCACGTTTGTCCTTCCAAATGGGTCGGACAAGCCGTGATGGACAACCGTATGCATAGACAAGGTCTTGACGGACGTCCACGATAAAATTTGGCATTTTTGACGTCGGAATCCGGATCACCCAAAAAATCGTGTGCTATAGCACACGAAAATCGTCGAAATGAGGGGTATGCTCGCTTCGGGGCTCGTTTGACCTTCCAAATGGGTCGGACAAGCCGTGATGGCCAACCGTATGCATAGACAAGGTCTTGATGGATGTCCACGAAAAAATTTGGCATTTTTGACGTCGGAATCTGGATCACCCAAAAAATGGTGTGCTATAGCACACAAAAATCGTCGAAATGCGGGGTATGCTCGCTTCAGGGCTCGTTTGACCTTTCAAATGGGTCGGACAAGACGTGATGGCCGACCGTATGCATAGACAAGGTCTTGACGGACGTCCACGAAAAAATTTGGCATTTTTGACGTCGTAATCTAGGTCAACCAAAAAATGGTGTGCTATAGCACACGAAAATCGTCGAAATGAGGGGTATGCTCGCTTTGGGGCTCGTTTGACCTTCCAAATGGGTCGGACAAGCCGTGATGGTAAACCCTATGCATAGATAAGGTCTTGACGGACGTCCACAAAAAAATTTAGCATTTTTGACGTCGGAATCCGGATCAACCAAAAAATCGTGTGCTATAGCACATGAAAATCGTCGAAATGAGGGGTATGCTCGCTTCGGGGCTCGTTTGACCTTCCAAATGGGTCGGACAAGCAGTGATGGCCAACCGTATGCATAGACAAGGTCTTGATGGATGTCCACGAAAAAATTTGGCATTTTTGACGTCAGAATCTGGATCACCCAAAAAATGGTGTGCTATAGCACACGAAAATCGTCGAAATGCAGGGTATGCTCGCTTCAGGGCTCGTTTGACCTTTCAAATGGGTCGGACAAGCCGTGATGGCCAACCGTATGCATAGACAAGGTCTTGACGGACGTCCACAAAAAAATTTGGCATTTTTGACGTCGTAATCTAGGTCAACAAAAAAATGGTGTGCTATAGCACACGAAAATCATCGAAATGAGGGGTATGCTCGCTTTGGGGCTCGTTTGACCTTCCAAATGGGTCGGACAAGCATTGATGGCCAACCGTATGCATAGACAAGGTCTTGATGGATGTCCACGAAAAAATTTGGCATTTTTGACGTCGGAATCAGGATCAACCAAAAAATCGTGTGCTATAGCACACAAAAATCATCGAAATGAGGGGTATGCTCGTTTCGGGGCTCGTTTTACCTTCCAAATGGGTCGGAAAAGCCGTGATGGCCAACCGTATGCATAGACAAGGTCTTGACGGACGTCCACAAAAATTTTTTGCATTTTTTACATCGGAATCCGGATCAACCAAAAAATTGTGTGCTATAGCACACGAAAATCGTCGAAATGAGGGGTATGCTCGCTTCGGGGCTTGTTTGACCTTCAAAATGGGTCGAACAAGCCGTGATGGACAACCGTATGCATAGACAAGGTCTTCACAGACGTCCATGAAAAAATTTGGCATTTTTGACATCGGAATGCGGATCACTCAAAAAACCGTCTGTGCTATAGCATACGAAAATTGTCGAAATGAGGGGTATGCTCGCTTCAGGGCTCGTTTGACATTCCAAATGGGTCGGACAAGCCGTGATGGCCAACCGTATGCATAGACAAGGTCATGACGGTCGTCCACTAAAAAATTTGGCATTTTTGCGTCGGAATCCGGATCAACCTAAAAATGGTGTGCTATAGCACACGAAAATCGTCGAAATGAGGGGTATGCTCGCTTCGGGGCTCGTTTGACCTTCCAAATGGGTCGGACAAGCCGTGATGGCCAACCGTTTGCATAGACAAGGTCTTGATGGATGTCCACGAAAAAATTTGGCATTTTTGACGTTGGAATCTGGATCACCCAAAAAATGGTGTGTTATAGCACACGAAAATCGTCGAAATGAGGGGTATGCTCGCTTCGGGGCTCGTTTGACCTTCCAAATGGGTCGGACAAGCCGTGATGGCCAACCGTTTGCATAGACAAGGTCTTGATGGACATCCACGAAAAAATTTGGCATTTTTGACGTCGGAATCCGGATCACCCAAAAATTCGTGTGCTATAGCACACGAAAATCGTCGAAATGAGGGGTATGCTCGCTTCGGGGCTCGTTTGACCTTCCAAATGGGTCGGACAAGCCTTGATGGCCAACCGTACTCATAGACAAGGTCTTGACGGACGTCCACGAAAACATTTGGCATTTTTGACGTCGGAATCCGAATCACCCAAAAAATCGTGTGCTATAGCACACGAAAATCATCGAAATGAGGGGTATGCTCGCTTCGGGGCTTGTTTGACCTTCCAAATGGGTCGGACAAGCCGTGATGGCCAACCGTATGCATAGACAAGGTCTTGACGGACATCCACGAAAAAATTTGGCATTTTTGACGTCGGAATCCGGATCACCCAAAAAATCATGCTATAGCACACAAAAATCATCGAAATGAGGGGTATGCTCGCTTCGGGGCTCGTTTGACCTTCCAAATGGGTCGGACAAGCCTTTATGGTCAACCGTATGCATAGACAAGGTCTTGACGGACGTCCAGGAAAAGATTTGGACTTTTTGACGTCGGAATCCGAATCAACCAAAAAATGGTGTGCTATAGCACACGAAAATCATCGAAATGAGGGTTATGCCCGCTTCGGGGCTCGTTTGACCTTCCAAATGGGTCGGACAAGCCGTGATGGCCAACCATATGCATAGAAAAGGTCTTGACAGACGTCCATGAAAAAATTTGGCATTTTTGACGTCGGAATCCGGATCACCCAAAAATTCGTGTGCTATAGCACACGAAAATCGTCGAAATGAGGGGTATGCTCGCTTCGGGGCTCGTTTGACCTTCCAAATGGGTCGTACAAGCCGTGATGGCCAACCGTATGCATAGACAAGGTCTTGACGGACGTCCACGAAATTTTTTTGCATTTTTTACATCGGAATCCGGATCAACCAAAAAATTGTGTGCTATAGCACACGAAAATCGTCGAAATGAGGGGTATGCTCGCTTCGGGGCTTGTTTGACCTTCAAAATGGGTCGGACAAGCCGTGATGGACAACCGTATGCATAGACAAGGTCTTCACAGACGTCCATGAAAAAATTTGGCATTTTTGACATCGGAATGCGGATCACTCAAAAAATCGTCTGTGCTATAGCATACAAAAATTGTCGAAATGAGGGGTATGCTCGCTTCGGGGCTCGTTTGACCTTCCAAATGGGTCGTACAAGCCGTGATGGCCAACCGTATGCATAGACAAGGTCTTGACGGACGTCCACGAAAAAATTTGGCATTTTTGACATTGGAATCCGGATCAACCAAAAAAAGGTGTGCTATAGCATAGGAAAATCGTCAAAATGAGGGTTATGCCCGCTTCGGGGCTCGTTTGACCTTTCACATGGGTCGGACAAGCCGTAATGGCCAACCGTATGCATATAAAAGGTCTTGACGGACGTCCACAAAAAATTTTAGCATTTTTGACGTCGAAATACGGATCACACAAAAAATGGTGTGCTATAGCACACGAAAATCATCGAAATGAGGGGTATGCTCACTTCGGGGCTAATTTGACCTTCCAAATGGGTCCGACAAGCCGTGATGGCAAACCGTATGCTTAGACAAGGTCTTGACCGACGTCCACGAAAACATTTTGCATTTTTGACGTTGGAATCCGGATCACCCAAAAAATCATGCTATAGCACACGAAAATCATCGAAATGAGGGTTATGCCCGCTTCGGGGCTCGTTTGACCTTCCAAATGGGTCGGACAAGCCGTGATGGCCAACCGTATGCATTGACAAGGTCTTGACAGACGTCCACGAAAAAATTTGGCATTTTTGA
Source organism: Solanum arcanum (assembly GCA_027789145.1). NCBI lineage: Eukaryota > Viridiplantae > Streptophyta > Magnoliopsida > Solanales > Solanaceae > Solanum > Solanum arcanum. The sequence continues at coordinate 6,187,493 of CM050936.1, forward strand.
CGTCGGAATTCGGATCACCCAAAAAATCGTGTGCTATAGCACACGAAAATTGGCTAAATGAGGGGTATGCTCGCTTCGGGGCTCGTTTGACCTTCCAAATGGGTCGGAAGGGCCGTGATGGCCAACCGTATGCGTAGACAAGGTCTTCAAGGACGTCCACAATAAAATTTGGCATTTTTGACTTCGGAATCCGGATCAACTAAAAAATGGTGTGCCATGGCACACGAAAATCATCGAAATGAGGGGTATGCTCGCTTCGGGGCTCGTTTGACCTTCCAAATGGGTCGGACAAGCCGTGATGGCCATCCATATGCATAGACAAGGTCTTGACGGTAATCCAAGAAAAATTTGGCATTTTTGACGTCTGAATCCGGATCACCCAAAAAATCGTGGGCTATAGCACATGAAAATCGTCGAAATGAGGGGTATGCTCGCTTCAGGGCTCGTTTGACCTTCCAAATGGGTCAGACAAGCCGTAATGGCCAACCGTCTGCGTAGACAAGGTCTTGAAGGACGTCCACGAAAAAATTTGGCATTTTTGACGTCGGAATCCGGATCACCCAAAAAATGGTGTGCTATAGCACACAAAAATCGTCGAAATGAGGGGTATGCTCGCTTCGGGGCTCGTTTGACCTTCCAAATGGGTCTGACAAGCCGTGATGGCCAACCATATCCATAGACAATGTCTTGACGGACGTCCACGAAAAAATTTGGCATTTTTGACGTTGGAATCCGGATCAACCAAAAAATGGTGTGCTATAGCACACGAAAATCGGCGAAATGAGGGGTGTGCTCGCTTCGGAGCTCGTTTGACCTTCCAAATGGGTTGGACAAGCCGTGATGGCCATCCATATGCATAGACAAGGTCTTGACGGACATCCAAGAAAAATTTGGCATTTTTGACGTCTGAATCCGGATCACCCAAAAAATCGTGTGCTATAGCACACGAAAATCGTCGAAATGAGGGGTATGGTCGCTTCAGGGCTCGTTTGACCTTCCAAATGGGTCTTACAAGCCGTGATTTTCAACCTTATGCAAAGATAAGGTATTGACGGACGTCCACAAAAATTTTTGGCATTTTTGACATCAGAATCCGGATCACCAAAAAAATGGTGTGCTATAGCACAGGAAAGTCGTCGAAATGAGGGGTATGCTCGCTTTGGGGCTCGTTTGACCTTCCAAATGGGTCGGACAAGCCGTGATGGCCAACCGTATGCATAGACAAGGTCTTGACGGTAGTCGACAAAATTTTTTTGCATTTTTGACGTCGGAATCCGGATCACCCAAAAAAAGGTGTGCTATAGCACATGAAAATTGTAGAAATGAGGGGTATGCTCGCTTCGGGGCTCGTTTGACCTTCCAAATGGGTCGGACAAGACGTGATGGCAATTCGTATGCATAGAGAAGGTCTTGACGGACGTCTACGAAAAAATTTGGCATTTTTGACGTCGAAATCCGGATCATCCAAAAAAATCGTGTGCTATAGCACACAAAAATCATCAAAATTAGGGGTATGCTCGCTTCAGGGCTCGTTTGACCTTGCAAATGGGTCGGAAAAGCCGTGATGGCCAGCCATATGCATAGACAAGGTCTTGACGGATGTCCACGAAAAAATTTGGCCTTTTTGACGTCGGAATACGGATCAACCATAAAATGGTGTGCTATAGCACACGAAAATCATCGAAATGAGGGGTATGCTCGTTTCGGGGCTCGTTTGACCTTCCAAATGGGTCGAACAAGCCATGATGGCCAACCTTATGTATAGACAAGGTCTTGACGGACGTCCATGAAAAAATTTGGCATTTTTGACGTCGGAATTCGGATCACCCAAAAAATCGTGCTATAGCACACGAAAATCGTCGAAATGAGGAATATGCTCGCTTCAGGGCTCGTTTGACCTTCAAAATGGGTCGTACAAGCCGGGATGGCCAACCGTATGCATAGGCAAGGTCTTGACGGACGTCCATGAAAAAATTTGGCATTTTTGACGTCGGAATCTGGATCACCCAAAAAATTGTGTGCTATAGCACACAAAAATCGCCGAAATGAGGGGTATCCTCGCTTCGGGGCTCGTTTGACCATTCTAATGAGTCGGACAAGCCGTGATGGACAACCGTATGCATAGACAAGGTCTTGACAGATGTCCACCAAAAAATTTGGCATTTTTGACGTCGAAATCCAGATCAACCAAAAAATGGTGTGCTATAGCACACGAAAATCGTCGAAATGAGGGGAATGATCGCTTCGGGGCTCGTTTGACCTTCCAAATGGGTCGGACAAGCCGTGATGGCCAACCGTATGCATAGACAAGGTCTTGACGGACGTCCACGAAAAAATTTGGCATTTTTGACGTCGGAATCCGGATCACCCAAAAAATCTTGTGCTATAGAACACGAAAATCGTCGAAATGAGGGGTATGCTCGCTTCGGGGATCGTTTGACCTTCCAAATGAGTCGGACAAGCCGTGATGGACAACCGTATGCGTAGACAAGGTCTTGACGGACGTTGACGAAAATTTTTTGCATTTTTGACGTCGGAATCCGGATCACCCAAAAAATCTTGTGCTATAGAACACGAAAATCGTCGAAATGAGGGGTATGCCCGCTTCGGGGATTGTTTGACCTTCCAAATGGGTCGGACAAGCCGTGATGGCCAACCGTATGCATAGACAAGGTCTTTAGTCTTGACGGACGTCCACGAAAAAATTTGGCATTTTTGACGTCGGAATCCGGATCACCCGAAAAATTGTGTGCTAGGACACAAAAATCGTTGAAATGAGGGGTGTGCTCGCTTTGGGGCTCGTTTGACCTTCCAAATGGGTTGGACAAGCCGTGATGGCCAACCGTATGCCTAGACAAGGTCTTAACTCTTCACGGACGTCCACGAAAAAATTTGGCATTTTTGACGTCGGAATCCAGATCACCCAAAAAATCGTGTGCTATAGCACACAAAAATCGTCGAAAGGAGGGGTATGCTCGCTTCGAGCTCGTTTGATCTTCCAAATGGGTCGGACAAGCCGTGATGGCCAACCGTATGCATAGACAATGTCTTGACGGACGTCCACGAAAAAATTTGGCATTTTTGACGTCGGAATCCGGATCACCCAAAAAATCGTGTGCTATAGCACATGAAAATCATCAAAATGAGGGGTATGCTCGCTTCGGGGCTCGTTTAACCTTCCAAATGGATCGGACAAGCCGTGATGGCCAACCGTATGCATTGACAAGGTCTTGACGGACTTCCACGAAAAAATTTGGCATTTTTGACGTCGGAATCCGGATCACCCAAAAAATCGTGTGCTATAGCACACGAAAATCGTCAAAATGAGGGGTATGCTCGCTTCGGGGCTCGTTTGACCTTCCAAATGGGTCGGACAAGCCGTGATGGCCAACCGTATGCATAGACAAGGTCTTAAAGCACGTCCACTAAAATTTTTTGCATTTTTGACGTCGGAATCCGGATCACATAAAAAATCGTGTGCTATAGCACACGAAAATCGTCGAAATGAGGGGTATGCTCGCTTCGGGGCTCGTTTGACCTTCCAAATGGGTCGGAAAAGCCGTGATGGCCAAACGTATGCATAGATAAGGTCTTGACGGACGTCCACGAAAAAATTTGGCATTTTTGACGTCGGAATCTGGATCACCCAAAAAATTGTGTTTGCTATAGCACATGAAAATCATCGAAATGAGGGGTATGCTCACTCCGGGGCTCGTTTGACCTTCCAAATGGATCGGACAAGCCGTAATGGCCAACCGTATGCATAGACAAGGTCTTGACGGACGTCCAAAAAAAAATTTGGCATTTTTGACGTCGGAATCCGGATCACCCAAAAAATCGTGTGCTATAGCACACGAAAATCGTCAAAATGAGGGGTATGCTTGCTTCGGGGCTCGTTTGACCTTCCAATTGGGTCGGACAAGCCGTGATGGCCAACCATATGCATAGACAAGGTCTTGACGGACGTCCACGAAAACATTTGGCATTTTTTACGTCGAAATTCGGATCACCCAAAAAATTGTGTGCTATAGCACACGAAAATCGTCGAAATGAGGGGTATGCTCGCTGCGGGGCTCGTTTGACCTTCCAAATGGGTCGGACAAGCCGTGATGGCAAACCGTATGCATAGACAAGGTCTTTACTCTTGACATACGTCCACGAAAAAATTTGGCATTTCTGACGTCAGAATCTGGATCACCCAAAAAATCGTGTGCTATAGTACACGAAAATCATCGAAATGAGAGGTATGCTCGCTTCGGGGCTCGTTTGACTTTCCAAATGGGTCGGACAAGCCATGATGGCCAACCGTATGCATAGACAAGGTCTTGACGGACGTCCACGAAAATATTTGGCATTTTTGACGTCGAAATCTGGATCACCCAAAAAATCGTGTGCTATAGCACACGAAAATCGTCGAAACGAGGGGTATGCTCGCTTCGGGGCTCGTTTGACCTTCCAAATGGGTCGGACAAGCCGTGATGGCCAAACATATGCATAGACAAGGTCTTGACGGACGTCCACGAAAAAATTTGGCATTTTTGACGTCGGAATCCGGATCACCCAAAAAATTGTGTGCTAAAGAACACGAAAATCGTCGAAATGAGAAGTATGCTTGCTTTGGGGCTCGTTTGACCTTCCAAATGTGTCGAACAAGTCGTGATGGCCAACCGTATGCATAGACAAGGTCTTCACGGATGTCCACAAAAAAATTTGGCATTTTTGACGTCGGAGTTCGGATCACCCAAAAAACCGTTTGCTATAGCACACGAAAATCGTCGAAATGAGGGGTATGCTCGCTTCGGGGCTCGTTAGACCTTCCAAATGGGTCGGACAAGCCGTGATGGCCAACCGTACGCATAGACAAGGTCTTTAGTCTTGACGGACGTCCACAAAAAAATTTGGCATTTTTGACGTCGGAATCTGGACCACCCGAAAAATCGTGTGCTAGCACACAAAAATTGTCGAAATGAGGGGTATGCTGGCTTTGGGGCTCGTTTGACCTTCCAAATGGGTCGGACAAGCCGTGATGGCCAACCGTATGCATAGACAAGGTCTTGACGGACGTCCACGAAAAAATTTGGCATTTTTGACGTCTGAATCCGGATCACCCGAAAAATTGTGTGCTAGCACACAAAAATCGTTGAAATGAGGGGTATGCTCGCTTCGGGGATCGTTTGACCTTCCAAATGGGTCGGACAAGCCGTGATGTCCAACCGTATGCATAGACAAGGTCTTGACTCTTCCCGGACGTCCATGAAAAAATTTGGCATTTTTGACGTCGGAATCCGGATCACCCAAAAAATCGTGTGCTATAGCATACGAAAATTGTCGAAATGAAGGGTATGCTCGCTTCGGGGATCATTTGACCTTCCAAATGGGTCGGACAAGCCGTGATGGCCAACTGTATGCATAGACAAGGTCTTGACGGACGTCCACGAAAAAATTTGGCATTTTTGACGTCGGAATCCAGATTACCCAAAAAATTGTGTGCTATAGCACACGAAAATCATCGAAATGAGGGGTATGCTCGCTTCTTGGCTCGTTTGACCTTCCAAATGGGTCGGACAAGCCGTGATGGCCAACCGTATGCATAGAAAAGGTCTTGACGGACGTCCACAAAAATATTTGGCATTTTTGACGTCGGAATCCGGATCACCCAAAAAATTGTGTGCTATAGCACACGAAAATCGTCGAAATGAGGGGTATGCTCGCTTCGGAGCTCGTTTGACCTTCCAAATGGGGAGGACAAGCCGTGATGGCCAAACGTATGCATAGACAAGGTCTTGACGGACGTCCACAAAAATTTTTGGCATTTTTGACATCAGAATCCGGATCACCAAAAAAATGGTGTGCTATAGCACAGGAAAGTCGTCGAAATGAGGGGTATGCTCGCTTTGGGGCTCGTTTGACCTTCCAAATGGGTCGGACAAGCCGTGATGGCCAACCGTATGCATAGACAAGGTCTTGACGGTAGTCGACGAAAATTTTTTGCATTTTTGACGTCGGAATCCGGATCACCCAAAAAAAGGTGTGCTATAGCACACGAAAATTGTCGAAATGACGGGTATGCTCGCTTCGGGGCTCGTTTGACCTTCCAAATGAGTCGGACAAGATGTGATGGCAATTCGTATGCATAGAGAAGGTCTTGACGGACGTCCACGAACAAATTTGGCATTTTTGATGTCGGAATCCGGATCACCCAAAAAATGGTGTGCTATAGCACACGAAAATCGTCGAAATGAGGCGTATGCTCGCTTCAGGGCTCGTTTGACCCTCCAAATGGGCCGGACAAGCCGCGATGGCCAACCGCATGCATCGACAAGGTCTTGACGGACGTCCACGAACAAATTTGGCATTTTTGACGTCGGAATCCGGATCACCCAAAAAATGGTGTGCTATAGCACACGAAAATCGTCGAAATGAGGCGTATGCTCGCTTCGGGGCTCGTTTGACCCTCCAAATGGGCCGGACAAGCCGTGATGGCCAACCGCATGCATAGACAAGGTCTTGACAGACGTCCACGAACAAATTTGGCATTTTTGATGTCGGAATCTGGATCACCCAAAAAATGGTGTGCTATAGCACACGAAAATCGTCGAAATGAGGTGTATGCTCGCTTCGGGGCTCGTTTGACCCTCCTAATGGGCCGAACAAGCCATGATGGCCAACCGTATGCATAGACAAGGTCTTGACGGACGTCCACAAACAAATTTGGCATTTTTGACGTTGGAATCCGGATCACCCAAAAAAAGGTGTGCTATAGCACACGAAAATCGTCGAAATGAGGCGTATGCTCGCTTCGGGGCTCGTTTGACCCTCCAAATGGGCCGGACAAGCTGTGATGGCCAACTGTATGCATAGACAAGGTCTTGACGGACGTCCACGAACAAATTTGGTATTTTTGACGTTGGAATCCGGATCACCCAAAAAATTGTGTGCTATAGCACACGAAAATCGTCGAAATGAGGCGTATGCTCGCTTCGGGGCTCGTTTGACCCTCCAAATGGGCCGGACAAGCCGTGATGGCCAACCGTATGCATAGACAAGGTCTTGACGGACGGCCACGAACAAACTTAGCATTGTTGACGTCGTAATCTGGATCACCCAAAAAATGGTGTGCTATAGCACACGAAAATCGTCGAAATGAGGCGTATGCTCGCTTCGGGGCTCGTTTGACCCTCCAAATGGGCCGGACAAGCCGTGATGGCCAACCGTATGCATAGACAAGGTCTTGACGGACGTTTACGAACAAATTTGGCATTTTTGACGTCGGAATCCGGATCACCAAAAAAATGGTGTGCTATAGCACATGAAAATCGTCGAAATGAGGCGTATGCTCGCTTCGGGGCTCGTTTGACCCTCCAAATGGGCCGGACAAGCCGCGATGGCCAACCGCATGCATAGACAAGGTCTTGACGGACGTCCACGGACAAATTTGGCATTTTTGACATCGAAATCCGGATCACCCAAAAAATGGTGTGCTATAGCACACGAAAATCATCGAAATGAGGCGTATGCTCGCTTCGGGGCTCGTTTGACCCTCCAAATGGGCCGGACAAGCCGGGATGGCCAACCGCATGCATAGACAAGGTCTTGACGGACGTCCACGAACAAATTTGGCATTTTTGATGTCGGAATCCGAATCACCCAAAAAATGGTGTGCTATATAATATAGCACACAAAAATCATCGAAATGAGGCGTATGCTCGCTTCGGGGCTCGTTTGACCCTCCAAATGGGCCGGACAAGCCGTGATGGCGAACCGTATGCATAGACAAGGTCTTGACGGACGTCCACGAACAAATTTGGCATTTTTGACGTCGGAATCCGGATCACCCAAAAATGGTGTGCCATAGCACACGAAAATCGTCGAAATGAGGCGTATGCTCGCTTCGGGGCTCGTTTGACCCTCCAAATGGGCCGGACAAGCCGTGATGGCCAACCGTATGCATAGACAAGGTCTTGAAACACGTCCAGGAACAAATTTGGCATTTTTGACGTCGGAATCCGGATCACCCAAAAAATGGTGTGCTATAGAATACGAAAATCGTCAAAATGAGTCGTATGCTCGCTTCGGGGCTCGTTTGACCCTCCAAATGGGTCGGACAAGCCGTGATGGCCAACTGTATGCATAGACAAGGTCTTGATTGACGTCCACGAACAAATTTGGCATTTTTGACGTCGGAATCCGGATCACCCAAAAAATGGTGTGCTATAGCACACGAAAATCGTCGAAATGAGGCGTATGCTCGCTTCGGGGCTCGTTTGACCCTCCAAATGGGCCGGACAAGCGGTGATGGCCAACCGTATGCATAGACAAGGTCTTGACGGACGTCCACGAACAAATTTGGCATTTTTGACGTCGGAATCCGGATCACCCAAAAAATGGTGTGCTATAGCACACGAAAATCCTCGAAATGGGGCGTATGCTCGCTTCGGGGCTCGTTTGACCCTCCAAATGGGCCTGACGAGCCGTGATGGCCAACCGTATGCATATACAAGGTCTTGACGGAAGTCCACGAACAAATTTGGCATTTTTGACGTCGGAATCCGGATCACCCAAAAAATGGTGTGCTATAGCACACGAAAATCGTCGAAATAAGGCGTATGCTCGCTTCGGGGCTCGTTTGACCCTCCAAATGGGACGGACGAGCCGTGATGGACAACCGTATGCATAGACAAGGTCTTGACGGACGTCCACGAACAAATTTGGCATTTTTGACGTCGGAATCCGGATCACCTAAAAAATGGTGTGCTATAGCACACGAAAATCGTCGAAATGAGGCGTATGCTCGCTTCGGGGCTCGTTTGACCCTCCAAATGGGCCGGACAAGCCGTGATGGCCAACCGTATGCATATACAAGGTCTTGACGGATGTCCACGAACAAATTTGGCATTTTTGACGTCGGAATACGGATCAACCGAAAAATGGTGTGCTATAGCACACGAAAATCGTCGAAATGAGGCGTATGCTCGCTTCGGGGCTCGTTTGACCCTCCAAATGGGCCGAACAAGCTGTGATGGCCAACCGTATGCATAGACAAGGTCTTGACGGACGTCCACGAACAAATTTTGCATTTTTGACGTCGGAATCCGGATCACCCAAAAAATGGTGTGCTATAATACACGAAAATCATCGAAATGAGGCGTATGCTCGCTTCGGGGCTCGTTTGACCCTCCAAATGGGCCGGACAAGCCGTGATGGCCAACCGTATGCATAGACAAGGTCTTGACGGACGTCCACGAACAAATTTGGCATTTTTGACGTTGGAATCCGGATCACCCAAAAAATGGTGTGCTATACAAAAATCGTCGAAATGAGGCGTATGCTCGCTTCGGCGCTCGTTTGACCCTCCAAATGGGCCGGACAAGCCGTGATGGCCAACTGTATGCATAGACAAGGTCTTGACGGACGTCCACGAACAAATTTGGCATTTTTCTGGATCACCCAAAAAATGGTGTGCTATAGCACACGAAAATCGTCGAAATGAGGCGTATGCTGGCTTCGGCGCTCGTTTGACCCTCCAAATGGGCCGGACAAGCCGTGATGGCCAACCGTATGCATAGAAAAGGTCTTTACGGATGTCCACGAACAAATTTGGCATTTTTGACGTTGGAATCCGGATCACCCAAAAAATGGTGTGCTATACGAAAATCGTCAAAATGAGGCGTATGCTCGCTTCGGGGCTCGTTTAACCCTCCAAATGGGCCGGACAAGCCCTGATGGCCAACCGTATGCATAGACAAGGTCTTGACGGATGTCCAAGAACAAATTTGGCATTTTTGACGTCGCAATCCGGATCATCCAAAAAATGGTGTGCCATAGCACACGAAAATCGTCGAAATGAGGCGTATGCTCGCTTCGGGGCTCGTTTGACCCTCCAAATGGGCCGGACAAGCCGTGATGGCCAATCGTATGCATAGACAAGGTCTTGAAAGACGTCCACAAACAAATTTGGTATTTTTGACGTTGGAATCCGGATCACCCAAAAAATGGTGTGCTACAGCACACGAAAATCGTCGAAATGAGGCGTATGCTCGCTCGTTTGACCCTCCAAATGGGCCGGACAAGCCGTGATGGCCAACCGTATGCATAGACAAGGTCTTTACAGACGTCAACGAACAAATTTGGCATTTTTGACATCGGAATCCGGATCACCCAAAAAATGGTGTGCTATAGCACCTGAAAATCGTCGAAATGAGGCGTATGCTCGCTTCGGGGCTCGTTTGACCCTCCAAATGGGCCGGACAAGCCGTGATGGCCAACCGTATGCATAGACAAGGTCTTTACGGACGTCCACAAACAAATTTGGCATTTTTGACGTCGGAATCCGGATCACCCAAAAAATGGTGTGCTATAGCACACGAAAATCGTCGAAATGAGGCGTATGCTCGCTTCGGGGCTCGTTTGACCCTCCAAATGGGCCGGAAAAGCCGTGATGGCCAACCGTATGCATAGAAGGTCTTGATAGACGTCCACGAACAAATTTGGCATTTTTGACGTCGGAATCCGGATCACCCAAAAAATGCTGTGCTAAAGCATACGAAAATCGTCGAAATGAGGCGTATGCTCGCTTCGGCGCTCGTTTGACCCTCCAAATGGGCCGGACAAGCCGTGATGGCCAACTGTATGCATAGACAAGGTCTTGACGGACGTCCACGAACAACTTTGGCATTATTGACGTCGCAATCCGGATCACCCAAAAAATGGTGTGCTATAGCACACGAAAATCGTCGAAATGAGGCGTATGCTCGCTTCGGGGCTCGTTTGACCCTCCAAGTGGGCCGGACAAGCCGTGATGGCCAACCGTATGCATAGACAAGGTCTTGACGGACGTCCACGGACAAATTTGGCATTTTTGACATCGGAATCCGGATCACCCAAAAAATGGTGTGCTATAGCACACGAAAATCGTTGAAATGAGGCGTATGCTCGCTTCGGGGCTCGTTTGACCCTCCAAATAGGCCGGAAAAGCCGTGATGTCCAACCGTATGCAAAGACAAGGTCTTGACGGACTTCCACGAACAAATTTGGCATTTTTGACGTCGGAATCCGGATCACCCAAAAATTGTGTGCTATAGCACACGAAAATCGTTGAAATGAGGCGTATGCTCGCTTCGGGGCTTGTTTGACCCTCCAAATGGGCCGGACAAGCCGTGATGGCCAACCGTATGCATAGACAAGGTCTTGACGGACGTCCACGAACAAATTTGGCATTTTTGACGTCGGAATCCGGATCACCCAAAAAATGGTGTGCTATAGTACACGAAAATCGTCGAAATGAGGCGTATGCTCGCTTCGGGGCTCGTTTGACCCTCCAAATGGGCCGGACAAGCCTTGATATCCAACCGTATGCATAGACAAGGTCTTGACGGACGTCCACGAACAAATTTGGCATTTTTGACGTCGGAATCCGGATCACCCAAAAAATGGTGTGCTATAGCACACGAAAATCGTCAAAATGAGGCGTATGCTCGCTTCGGGGCTCGTTTGACCCTCCAAATGGGTCGGAAAAGCCGTGATGGCCAACCGTATGCATAGACAAGGTCTTGACGGACGTCCACGAACAAATTTGGCATTTTTGACGTCGGAATCCGGATCACCCAAAAAAAGGTGTGCTATAGCACACGAAAATCGTCGAAATGAGGCGTATGCTCGCTTCGGGGCTCGTTTGACCCTCCAAATGGGCCGGACAAGCCGTGATGGCCAACCTTATGCATAGAAGGTCTTGACAGACGTCCACGAACAAATTTGGCATTTTTGACGTCGGAATCCGGATCACCCAAAAAATGGTGTGCTATAGCACACGAAAATCGTCGAAATGAGGCGTATGCTCGCTTCGGGGCTCGTTTGACCCTCCAAATGGGCCGGACAAGCCGTGATGGCCAACCGTATGCATAGACAAGGTCTTGACGGACGTCCACGAACAAATTTGGCATTTTTGACATCAGAATCCGGATCACCCAAAAAATGGTGTGCTATAGCACACGAAAATCGTCGAAATGAGGCGTATGCTCGCTTCGGGGCTCGTTTGACCCTCCAAATAGGCCGGACAAGCCGTGATGTCCAACCGTATGCATAGACAAGGTCTTGACGGACGTCCACGAACAAATTTGGCATTTTTGACGTCGGAATCCGGATCACCCAAAAATGGTGTGCTATAGCACACGAAAATCGTCGAAATGAGGCGTATGCTCGCTTCGGGGCTTGTTTGACCCTCCAAATGGGCCGGACAAACCGTGATATTAACCATATGCATAGAACAGGTTTTGCCCGCCGTCCACGGACAAATGTGGCATTTTTGACGTCACAATCCAGATCACACAAAAAATGGTGAGCTATAGCACACGAAAATCGTCGAAATGGCGTATGCTCCGCCGGGGCTCGTTTGACCCTCCAAATGGGCCGGACAAGCTGTGATGGCCAACCGTATGCATAGACAAGGTCTTGACGGACGTCCACGAACAAATTTGGCATTTTTGACGTCGGAATCCGGATCAACCAAAAAATGGTGTGCTATAGCACACGAAAATCATCGAAATGAGGCGTGTGCTCGCTTCGGGGCTCGTTTGACCCTCCAAATGGGCCGGACAAGCCGTGATGGCCAACCGTATGCATAGACAAGGTCTTGACGGACGTCCACGAACAAATTTGGCATTTTTGACGTCGGAATCCGGATCACCCAAAAAATGGTGTGCTATATCACATGAAAATCGTCGAAATGAGGTGTATGCTCGCTTCGGGGCTCGTTTGACCCTCCAAATGGGCCGAAAAAGCCGTGATGGCCAACCGTATGCATAGACAAGGTCTTGACGGACGTCCACGAACAAATTTGGCATTTTTGACGTCGGAATCTGGATCACCCAAAAAATGGTGTGCTATAGCACACGAAAATCGTCGAAATGAGGCGTATGCTCGCTTCGGGGCTCGTTTGACCCTCCAAATGGGCCGGACAAGCCGTGATGGCCAACCGTATGCATATACAAGGTCTTGACGGACGTCCATGAACAAATTTGGCATTTTTGACGTCGGAATCCGGATCACCCAAAAAATGGTGTGCTATAGCACACGAAAATCGTCGAAATGAGGCGTATGCTCGCTTCGGGGCTCGTTTGACCCTCCAAATGGGTCGGACAAGCCGTGATGGCCAACCGTATGCATAGACAAGGTCTTGACGGACGTCCACGAACAAATTTGGCATTTTTGACGTCGGAATCCGGATCACCCAAAAAATGGTGTGCTATAGCACACGAAAATCGTCGAAATGAGGCATATGCTCACTTCGGGGCTCGTTTGACCCTCCAAATAAGCCGGACAAGCCGTGATGGCCAACCGTATGCATAGAAGGTCTTGACGGACGTCCACGAACAAATTTGGCATTTTTGACGTCGGAATCCGGATCACCCAAAAAATGTTGTGCTAAAGCACACGAAAAGCATCGAAATGAGGCGTATGCTCGCTTCGGGGCTCGTTTGACCCTCCAAATGGGCCGGACAAGCCGTGATGGCCAACCGTATGCATAGAAGGTCTTGACATACGTCCACGAACAAATTTGGCATTTTTGACGTCGGAATCCGGATCACCCAAAAAATGCTGTGCTAAAGCACACGAAAATCGTCGAAATGAGGCGTATGCTCGCTTCGGGGCTCGTTTGACCCTCCAAATGGGCCGGACAAGCCCTGATGGCCAACCGTATGCACAGACAAGGTCTTGACGGACGTGCACGAAAAAATTTGGCATTTTTAACGTCGGAATCCGGATCACCCAAAAAATGGTGTGCTATAGCACACGAAAATCGTCGAAATGAGGCGTATGCTCGCTTCGGGGCTCGTTTGACCCTCCAAATGGGCCGAACAAGCCGTGATGGCCAACCGTATGCATAGACAAGGTCTTGACGGACGTCCATGAACAAATTTGGCATTTTTGACGTCGGAATCTGGATCACCCAAAAAATGGTGTGCTATAGCACACGAAAATCGTCGAAATGAGGCGTATGCTCGCTTCGGGGCTCGTTTGACCCTCCAAATGGGCCGGACAAGCCGTGATGGCCAACCGTATGCATATACAAGGTCTTGACGGACGTCCACGAACAAATTTGGCATTTTTGACGTTGGAATCCGGATCACCCAAAAAATGGTGTGCTATAGCACACGAAAATCGTCGAAATGAGGCGTATGCTCGCTTCGGGGCTCGTTTGACCCTCCAAATGGGCCGGACAAGCCGTGATGGCCAACCGTATGCATAGACAAGGTCTTGACGGACGTCCACGAACAAATTTGACATTTTTGACGTCGGAATCTGGATCACCCAAAAAATGGTGTGCTATAGCACACGAAAATCATCGAAATGAGGCGTATGCTCGCTTCGGGGCTCGTTTGACCCTCCAAATGGGCCGGACAAGCCGTGATGTCCAACCGTATGCATAGACAAGGTCTTGACGGACGTCCACGAACAAATTTGGCATTTTTGACGTCGGAATCCGGATCACCCAAGAATGGTGTGCTATAGCACACGAAAATCGTCGAAATGAGGCGTATGCTCGCCGGGCTTGTTTGACCCTCCAAATGGGCGGACAAGCCGTGATAATAACCGTATGCATAGAAAAGGTCTTGACGGATGTCCACGAACAAATTTGGCATTTTTGACGTCGGAATCTGGATCACCCAAAAAATGGTGTGCTATAGCACACGAAAATCGTCGAAATGAGGCGTATGCTCGCTTCGGGGCTCGTTTGACCCTCCAAATGGGCCGGACAAGCCGTGATGGCCAACCGTATGCATAGACAAGGTCTTGACGGACGTCCACGAACAAATTTGGCATTTTTGACGTCGGAATCCGGATCACCCAAAAAATAAAAATCGTCGAAATGAGGCGTATGCTCGCTTCGGGGCTCGTTTGACCCTCCAAATGGGACGGACAAGCCGTGATGGCCAACCGTATGCATAGACAAGGTCTTGACGGACGTCCACAAACAAATTTGGCATTTTTGACGTCGGAATCCGGATCACCCAAAAAATGGTGTGCTATAGCACACGAAAATCGTCGAAATGAGGCGTATGCTCGCTTCGGGGCTCGTTTGACCCTCCAAATGGGCCGGACAAGCCGTGATGGCCAACCGTATGCATAGACAAGGTCTTGACGAACGTCCACGAACAAATTTGGCATTTTTGACGTCGGAATCCGGATCAACCAAAAAATGGTGTGCCATAGCACACGAAAATCGTCGAAATGAGGCGTATGCTCACTTCGGGGCTCGTTTGACCCTCCAAATGGGCCGGACAAGCCGTGATGGCCAACCGTATGCATAGACAAGGTCTTGACGGACGTCCAGGAACAAATTTGGCATTTATGACGTCGGAATCCGGATCACCCAAAAAATGGTGTGCTATAGCACACGAAAATCGTCGAAATGAGGCGTATGCTCGCTTCGGGGCTCGTTTGACCCTCCAAATGGGCCGGACAAGCCCTGATGGCCAACCGTATGCATAGACAAGGTCTTGACGGACGTCCACGAACAAATTTTGCATTTTTGACGTCGGAATCCGGATCACCCAAAAATGGTGTGCTATAGCACACGAAAATCATCGAAATGAGGCGTATGCTCGCTTCGGGGCTCGTTTGACCCTCCAAATGGGCCGGACAAGCCGTGATGGCCAACCGTATGCATATACAAGGTCTTGACGGACGTCCAGGAACAAATTTGGCATTTATGACGTCGGAATCCGGATCACCCAAAAAATGGTGTGCTATAGCACACGAAAATCGTCGAAATGAGGCGTATGCTCGCTTCGGGGCTCGTTTGACCCTCCAAATGGGCCGGACAAGCCGTGATGGCCAACCGTATGCATAGACAAGGTCTTGATGGACGTCCAGGAACAAATTTGGCATTTATGACGTCGGAATCCGGATCACCCAAAAAATGGTGTGCTATAGCACACGAAAATTGTCGAAATGAGGCGTATGCTCGCTTCGGGGCTCGTTTGACCCTCCAAATGGGCCGGACAAGCCGTGATGGCCAACCGTATGCATAGACAAGGTCTTGACGGACGTCCACGAACAAATTTGGTATTTTTGACGTCGGAATCCGGATCACCCAAAAAATGGTGTGCTATAGCACACGAAAATCGTCGAAATGAGGCGTATGCTCGCTTCGGGGCTCGTTTGACCCTCCAAATGGGCCGGACAAGCCGTGATGGCCAACCGTATGCATAGAAAAGGTCTTGACGGACGTCCACGAAAAAATTTGGCATTTTTGACGTCGGAATCCGGATCACCCAAAAAATGGTGTGCTATAGCACACGAAAATCGTCGAAATTAGGCGTATGCTCGCTTCGGGGCTCGTTTGACCCTCCAAATGGGCCGGAAAAGCCGTGATGGCCAACCGTATGCATAGACAAGGTCTTGACGGACGTCCATGAACAAATTGGGCATTTTTGACGTCAGAATCCGGATCACCCAAAAAATAGTGTGCTATAGCACACGAAAATCGTCGAAATGAGGCGTATGCTCGTTTCGGGGCTCGTTTGACCCTCCAAATGGGCCGGACAAGTAGTGATGGCCAACCGTATGCATAGACAAGGTCTTGACGGACGTCCACGAACAAATTTGACATTTTTAAAGTCGGAATCTGGATCACCCAAAATATAGTGTGCTATAGCACACGAAAATTGTCGAAATGGGGAGTATGCTCGCTTCGGGGCTCGTTTGACCCTCCAAATAGGCCTGACGAGCCGTGATGGCCAACCGTATGCATATACAAGGTCTTGACGGAAGTTCACGAAAAAATTTGGCATTTTTGACGTCGGAATCCGGATCACCCAAAAAATGGTGTGCTATAGCACACGAAAATCGTCGAAATAAGGCGTATGCTCGCTTCGGGGCTCGTTTGACCCTCCTAATGGGCCGGACGAGCCGTGATGGACAACTGTATGCATAGACAAGGTCTTGACGGACGTCCACGAACAAATTTGGTATTTTTGACGTCGGAATTCGGATCACCCAAAAAATGGTGTGCTATAGCACACGAAAATCGTCAAAATGAGGCGTATGCTCGCTTCGGGGCTCGTTTGACCCTCCAAATGGGCCGGACAAGCTGTGATGGCCAACCGTATGCATAGACAAGGTCTTGACGGACGTCCACGAACAAATTTGGCATTTTTGACGTCGGAATCCGGATCACCCAAAAAATGGTGTGCTATAGCACACGAAAATCGTCGAAATGAGGCGTATGCTCGCTTCGGGGCTCGTTTGACCCTCCGAATTGGCCGGACAAGCCGTGATGGCCAACCGTATGCATAGACAAGGTCTTGACGGACGTCCACGAACAAATTTGGCATTTTTGAAGTCGGAATCTGGATCACCCAAAATATAGTGTGCTATAGCACACGAAAATCGTCGAAATGAGGCGTATGCTCGCTTCGGGGCTCGTTTGACCCTCCAAATGGGCCGAAAAAGCCGTGATGGCCAACCGTATGCATAGACAAGGTCTTGACGGACGTCCACGAACAAATTTGGCATTTTTGACGTCGGAATCTGGATCACCCAAAAAATGGTGTGCTATAGCACACGAAAATCGTCGAAATGAGGCGTATGCTCGCTTCGGGGCTCGTTTGACCCTCCAAATGGGCCGGACAAGCCGTGATGGCCAACCGTATGCATAGACAAGGTCTTGACGGACGTCCACGAACAAATTTGGCATTTTTGACGTCGGAATCCGGATCACCCAAAAATGGTGTGCTATAGCACACGAAAATCGTCGAAATGAGGAGTATGCTCGCTTCGGGGCTCGTTTGACCCTCCAAATTGGCCGGACAAGCCGTGATGGACAACCGTATGCATAGACAAGGTCTTGACGGATGTCCACGAACAAATTTGGCATTTTTGACATCGGAATCCGGATAACCCAAAAAATAATAAGCTATAGCACACGAAAATAGTCGAAATGAGGCGTATGCTCGCTTTGGGGGTTCGTTTCACCCTCTAAATGGGCCGGACAAGCCGTGATGGCCAACCGTATGCATAGACAAGGTCTTGACGGACGTCCACGAACAAATTTGGCATTTTTGACGTCGGAATCCGGATCACCCAAAAAATGGTGTGCTATAGCACACGAAAATCGTCGAAATGGGGCGTATGCTCGCTTCGGGGCTCGTTTGACCCTCCAAATGGGCCGGACAAGCCGTGATGGCCAACCATATGCATAGACAAGGTCTTGACGGACGTCCATGAACAAATTTTGCATTTTTTACGTCGGAATCCGGATCACCCAAATAATGGTGTGCTATAGCACACGAAAATCATCGAAATGAGGCGTATGCTCGCTTCGGGGCTCGTTTGACCCTCCAAATGGGCCTGACGAGCCGTGCTGGCCAACCGTATGCATATACAAGGTCTTGACGGAAGTTCACGAACAAATTTGGCATTTTTGACGTCGTAATCCGGATCACCCAAAAAATGGTGTGCTATAGCACACGAAAATCGTCGAAATGAGGCGTATGCTCGCTTCGGGGCTCATTTGACCCTCAAAATTGGCCGGACAAGCTGTGATGGCCAACCGTATGCATAGACAAGGTCTTGACGGACGTCCACGAACAAATTTGGCATTTTTGACGTCGGAATCCGGATCACCCAAAAAATGGTGTGCTATAGCACACGAAAATCGTCAAAATGAGGCGTATGCTCGCTTCGGGGCTCGTTTGACCCTCCAAATGGGCCGGACAAGCTGTGATGGCCAACCGTATGCATAGACAAGGTCTTGACAAACGTCCACGAACAAATTTGGCATTTTTTACGTCGAAATCCGGATCACCCAAAAAATGGTTTGCTATAAAACACGAAAATCGTCGAAATGAGGCGTATGCTCGCTTCGGGGCTCGTTTGACCCTCCAAATGGGCCGGACAAGCTGTGATGGCCAACCGTATGCATAGACAAGGTCTTGACGGACGTCCACGAATAAATTTGGTATTTTGGACGTCGGAATTCGGATCACCCAAAAAATGGTGTGCTTATAGCACACGAAAATCGTCGAAATGAGGCGTATGCTCGCTTCGGAGCTCGTTTGACCCTCAAAATTGGCCGGACAAGCTGTGATGGCCAACCGTATGCATAGACAAGGTCTTGACGGACGTCCACGAACAAATTTGGCATTTTTGACGTCGGAATCCGGATCACCCAAAAAATGGTGTGCTATAGCACACGAAAAATGTCGAAATGAGGCGTATGCTTGCTTCGGGGCTCGTTTGACCCTCCAAATGGGCCGAACAAGCCGTGATGGCCAACCGTATGCATAGACAAGGTCTTGACGGACGTCCACGAACAAATTTGGCATTTTTGACGTCGGAATCCGGATCACCCAAAAAATGGTGTGCTATAGCACACGAAAAATGTCGAAATGAGGCGTATGCTTGCTTCGGGGCTCGTTTGACCCTCCAAATGGGCCGGACAAGCTGTGATGGCCAACCGTATGCATAGACAAGGTCTTGACAGACGTCCACGAACAAATTTGGCATTTTTTACGTCGAAATCCGGATCACCCAAAAAATGGTTTGCTATAAAACACGAAAATCGTCGAAATGAGGCGTATGCTCGCTTCGGGGCTCGTTTGACCCTCCAAATGGGCCGGACAAGCTGTGATGGCCAACCGTATGCATAGACAAGGTCTTGACGGACGTCCACGAACAAATTTGGCATTTTTGACGTCGGAATCCGGATCACCCAAAAAATGGTGTGCTATAGCACATGAAAAATGTCGAAATGAGGCGTATGCTTGCTTCGGGGCTCGTTTGACCCTCCAAATGGGCTGGACAAGCCGTGATGGCCAACCGTATGCATATACAAGGTCTTGACGGAAGTCCACGAACAAATTTGGCATTTTTGACGTCGGAATCCGGATCACCCAAAAATGGTGTGCTATAGCACACGAAAATCGTCGAAATAAGGCGTATGCTCGCTTCGGGGCTCGTTTGACCCTCCAAATGGGCCGGACGAGCCCTGATGGCCAACCGTATGCATAGACAAGGTCTTGATGGACGTCCACGAACAAATTTGGCATTTTTGACGTCGGAATCCGGATCACCCAAAAAATGGTGTGCTATAGCACACGAAAATCGTCGAAATGAGGCGTATGCTCGCTTCGGGGCTCGTTTGACCCTCCAAATGGGCTGGACAAGCCGTGATGGCCAACCGTATGCATAGACAAGGTCTTGACGGACGTCCATGAAAAAATTTGGCATTTTTAACGTCGGAATCCGGATCACCCAAAAAATGGTGTGCTATAGCACACGAAAATCGTCGAAATGAGGCGTATGCTCGCTTCGGGGCTCGTTTGACCCTCCAAATGGGCCGAACAAGCCGTGATGGCCAACCGTATGCATAGACAAGGTCTTGACAGACGTCCACGAACAAATTTGGCATTTTTGACGTCGGAATCCGGATCACCATAAAATTGGTGTGCTATAGCACACGAAAATCGTCGAAATGAGGCCTATGCTCGCTTCGAGGCTCGTTTGACCTTCCAAATGGGCCGGACAAGCCGTGATGGCCAACCGTATGCAAAGACAAGGTCTTAATGGACGTGCAGGAACAAATTTGGCATTTTTGACGTCGGAATCCGGATCACCCAAAAAATGGTGTGCTATAGCACACGAAAATCGTCGAAATGAGGCGTATGCTCGCTTCGGGGCTCGTTTGACCCTCCAAATGGGCCGGACAAGCCGTGATGGCCAACCATATGCATAGACAAGGTCTTGACGGACGTCCATGAACAAATTTTGCATTTTTGACGTCGGAATCCGGATCACCCAAAAAATGGTGTGCTATAGCACACGAAAATCATCGAAATGAGGCGTATGCTCGCTTCGGGGCTCGTTTGACCCTCCAAATGGGCCGGACAAGCCGTGATGGCCAACCGTATGCATAGACAAGGTCTTTACGGACGTCCACGAACAAATTTGGCATTTTTGACGTTGGAATCCGAATCACCCAAAAAATGGTGTGCTATAGCACACGAAAATCGTCGAAATGAGGCGTATGCTCGCTTCGGGGCTCGTTTGACCCTCCAAATGGGCCGGACAAGCCGTGATGGCCAACCGTACTTATAGACAAGGTCTTGATGGACGTCCAGGAACAAATTTGGCATTTTTGACGTCGGAATCCAGATCACCCAAAAAATGGTGTGCTATAGCACACAAAAATCGTCGAAATGAGGCGTATGCTCGCTTCGGGGCTCGTTTGACCCTCCAAATGGGCCGGACAAGCCCTGATGGCCAACCGTATGCATAGACAAGGTCTTGACGGACGTCCACGAAAAAATTTGGCATTTTTGACGTCGGAATCCGGATCACCCAAAAAATGGTGTGCTATAGCACACGAAAATCGTCGAAATGAGGCGTTTGCTCGCTTCGGGGCTTGTTTGACCCTCCAAATGGGACGGACAAGCCGTGATGGCCAACCGTATGCATAGACAAGGTCTTGATGGACGTCCAAGAACAAATTTGGCATTTTTGACGTCGGAATCCGGATCACCCAAAAAATGGTGTGCTATAGCACACGAAAATCGTCGAAATAAGGCGTATGCTCGCTTCGGGGCTCGTTTGACCCTCCAAATGGGCCGGACGAGCCGTGATGGACAACCGTATGCATAGACAAGGTCTTTACGGACGTCCACAAACAAATTTGGCATTTTTGACGTCGGAATCCGGATCACCTAAAAAATGGTGTGCTATAGCACACGAAAATCGTCAAAATGAGGCGTATGCTCGCTTCGGGGCTCGTTTGACCCTCCAAATGGGCCGGACAAGCTGTGATGGCCAACCGTATGCATAGACAAGGTCTTGACAGACGTCCACGAACAAATTTGGCATTTTTTACGTCGGAATCCGGATCACCCAAAAAATGGTTTGCTATAAAACACGAAAATCGTCGAAATGAGGCGTATGCTCGCTTCGGGGCTCGTTTGACCCTCCAAATGGGCCGGACAAGCTGTGATGGCCAACCGTATGCATAGACAAGGTCTTGACAGACGTCCACAAACAAATTTGGTATTTTTGACGTCGGAATTCGGATCACCCAAAAAATGGTGTGCTATAGCACACGAAAATCGTCGAAATGAGGCGTATGCTCGCTTCGGGGCTCGTTTGACCCTCAAAATTGGCCGGACAAGCTGTGATGGCCAACCGTATGCATAGACAAGGTCTTGACGGACGTCCACGAACAAATTTGGCATTTTTGACGTCGGAATCCGGATTACCCAAAAAATGGTGTGCTATAGCACACGAAAATCGTCGAAATGAGGCGTATGCTCGCTTCGGGGCTCGTTTGACACTCCAAATTGGCCGGACAAGCCGTGATGGCCAACCGTATGCATAGACAAGGTCTTGACGGACGTCCACGAACAAATTTGGCATTTTTGAAGTCGGAATCTGGATCACCCAAAATATAGTGTGCTATAGCACACGAAAATCGTCGAAATGAGGCGTATGCTCGCTTCGGGGCTCGTTTGACCCTCCAAATGGGCCGGACAAGCTGTGATGGCCAACCGTATGCATAGACAAGGTCTTGACGGACGTCCACGAACAAATTTGGCATTTTTGACGTCGGAATCCGGATCACCCAAAAAATGGTGTGCTATTGCACACGAAAAATGTCGAAATGAGGCGTATGCTTGCTTCGGGGCTCGTTTGACCCTCCAAATGGGCTGGACAAGCCGTGATGGCCAACCGTATGCATATACAAGGTCTTGACGGAAGTCCACGAACAAATTTGGCATTTTTGACGTCGGAATCCGGATCACCCAAAAATGGTGTGCTATAGCACACGAAAATCATCGAAATAAGGCGTATGCTCGCTTCGGGGCTCGTTTGACCCTCTAAATGGGCCGGACGAGCCGTGATGGCCAACCGTATGCATAGACAAGGTATTGATGGACGTCCACGAACAAATTTGGCATTTTTGACGTCGGAATCCGGATCACCCAAAAAATGGTGTGCTATAGCACACGAAAATCGTCGAAATGAGGCGTATGCTCGCTTCGGGGCTCGTTTGACCCTCCAAATGGGCTGGACAAGCCGTGATGGCCAACCGTATGCATAGACAAGGTCTTGACGGACGTCCACGAAAAAATTTGGCATTTTTAACGTCGGAATCCGGATCACCCAAAAAATGGTGTGCTATAGCACACGAAAATCGTCGAAATGAGGCGTATGCTCGCTTCGGGGCTCGTTTGACCCTCCAAATGGGCCGAACAAGCCGTGATGGCCAACCGTATGCATAGACAAGGTCTTGACGGACGTCCACGAACAAATTTGGCATTTTTGACGTCGGAATCCGGATCACCAAAAAAATGGTGTGCTATAGCACACGAAAATCGTCGAAATGAGGCGTATGCTCGCTTCGGGGCTCGTTTGACCCTCCAAATGGGCCGGACAAGCCGTGATGGCCAACCGTATGCAAAGACAAGGTCTTAATGGACGTCCAGGAACAAATTTGGCATTTTTGACGTCGGAATCCGGATCACCCAAAAAATGGTGTGCTATAGCACACGAAAATCGTCGAAATGAGGCGTATGCTCGCTTCGGGGCTCGTTTGACCCTCCAAATGGGCCGGACAAGCCGTGATGGCCAACCATATGCATAGACAAGGTCTTGACGGACGTCCATGAACAAATTTTGCATTTTTGACGTCGGAATTCGGATCACCCAAATAATGGTGTGCTATAGCACACGAAAATCATCGAAATGAGGCGTATGCTTGCTTCGGGGCTCGTTTGACCCTCCAAATGGGCCGGACAAGCCGTGATGGCCAACCGTATGCATATACAAGGTCTTTACGGACGTCCACGAACAAATTTGGCATTTTTGACGTTGGAATCCGAATCACCCAAAAATTGGTGTACTATAGCACACGAAAATCGTCGAAATGAGGCCTATGCTCGCTTCGGGGCTCGTTTGACCCTCCAAATGGGCCGGACAAGCCGTGATGGCCAACCGTACTTATAGACAAGGTCTTGATGGACGTCCAGGAACAAATTTGGCATTTTTGACGTCGGAATCCAGATCACCCAAAAAATGGTGTGCTATAGCACACAAAAATCGTCGAAATGAGGAGTATTCTCGCTTCGGGGCTCGTTTGACCCTCCAAATGGGCCGGACAAGCCCTGATGGCCAACCGTATGCATAGACAAGGTCTTGACGGACGTCCACGAAAAAATTTGGCATTTTTGACGTCGGAATCCGGATCACCCAAAAAATGGTGTGCTATAGCACACGAAAATCGTCGAAATGAGGCGTTTGCTCGCTTCGGGGCTTGTTTGACCCTCCAAATGGGACGGACAAGCCGTGATGGCCAACCGTATGCATAGACAAGGTCTTGACAGACGTCCACGAACAAATTTGGTATTTTTGACGTCGGAATCCGGATCACCCAAAAAATGGTGTGCTATAGCACACGAAAATCGTCGAAATGAGGCGTATGCTCGCTTCGGGGCTCGTTTGACCCTCCAAATTGGCCGGACAAGCCGTGATGGCCAACCGTATGCATAGACAAGGTCTTGACGGAATTCCACGAACAAATTTGGCATTTTTGACGTCGGAATCCGGATCACCCAAAAAATGGTGTGCTATAGCACACGAAAATCGTCGAAATGAGGCGTATGCTCGCTTCGGGGCTTGTTTGACCCTCCAAATGGGCCGGACAAGCCGTGATGGCCAACCGTATGCATAGACAAGGTCTTGACGGACGTCCACGAACAAATTTGGCATTTTTGAAGTTGGAATCTGGATCACCCAAAATATGGTGTGCTATAGCACACGAAAATTGTCGAAATGAGGCGTATGCTCGCTTCGGGGCTCGTTTGACCCTCCAAATGGGCCGGACAAGCCGTGATGGCCAACCGTATGCATAGACAAGGTCTTGATGGACGTCCAAGAACAAATTTGGCATTTTTGACGTCGGAATCCGGATCACCCAAAAAATGGTGTGCTATAGCACACGAAAATCGTCGAAATGGGGCGTATGCTCGCTTCGGGGCTCGTTTGACCCTCCAAATGGGCCGGACAAGCCGTGATGGCCAACCGCATGCATAGACAAGGTCTTAACGGACGTCCACGAACAAATTTGGCATTTTTGACGTCGGAATCCGGATCACCCAAAAAATGGTGTGCTATAGCACACGAAAATCGTCGAAATGAGGCGTATGCTCGCTTCGGGGCTTGTTTGACCCTCCAAATGGGCCGGACAAGCCGTGATGGCCAACCGTATGCATATACAAGGTCTTGACGGACGTCCACGAACAAATTTGGCATTTTTGACGTCGGAATCCGAATCACCCAAAAAATGGTGTGCTATAGCACACGAAAATCGTCGAAATGAGGCGTATGCTCGCTTCGGGGCTCGTTTGACCCTCTAAATGGGCCGGAAAAGCCGTGATGGCCAACCGTATGCATAGACAAGGTCTTGACGGATGTCCACGAACAAATTTGGCATTTTTGAAGTCGGAATCTGGATCACCCAAAATATGGTGTGCTATAGCACACAAAAATCGTCAAAATGAGGCGTATGCTCGCTTTGGAGGTTCGTTTGACCCTCCAAATGGGCCGGACAAGCCGTGATGGCCAACCGTATGCATAGACAAGGTCTTGACGGATGTCCACGAACAAATTTGGCATTTTTGACGTCGGAATCCGGATCACCCAAAAAATGGTGTGCTATAGCACACGAAAATCGTCGAAATGAGGCGTATGCTCGCTTCGGGGCTTGTTTGACCCTCCAAATGGGCCGGACAAGCCGTGATGGCCAACCGTATGCATAGACAAGGTCTTGACGGACGTCCACGAACAAATTTGGCATTTTTGACGTCGGAATCCGGATCACCCAAAAAATGGTGTGCTATAGCACACGAAAATTGTCGAAATGAGGCGTATGCTCGCTTCGGGGCTCGTTTGACCCTCCAAATGGGCCTGACGAGCCGTGATGGCCAACTGTATGCATATACAAGGTCTTGACGGAAGTTCACGAACAAATTTGGCATTTTTGACGTCGGAATCCGGATCACCCAAAAAATGGTGTGCTATAGCACACGAAAATCGTCGAAATAAGGCGTATGCTCGCTTCGGGGCTCGTTTGACCCTCCAAATGGGCCGGACGAGCCGTGATGGACAACCGTATGCATAGACAAGGTCTTTACGGACGTCCACAAACAAATTTGGCATTTTTGACGTCGGAATCCGGATCACCTAAAAAATGGTGTGCTATAGCACACGAAAATCGTCGAAATGAGGCGTATGCTCGCTTCGGGGCTCGTTTGACCCTCCAAATGGGCCGGACAAGCCGTGATGGCCAACCGTATGCATATACAAGGTCTTGACGGATGTCCATGAATAAATTTGGCATTTTTTACCTCGGAATCTGGATCACCCAAAAAATGGTTTGCTATAGCACACAAAAATCGTCGAAATGAGGCGTATGCTCGCTTTAAGGCTCGTTTGACCCTCCAAATGGGCCGGACAAGCCGTGATGGCCAACCGTATGCATAGACAAGGTCTTGAGGGACGTCCACAAACAAATTTGGCATTTTTGACGTCAGAATCCGGATCACCCGAAAAATGGTGTGCTATAGCACACGAAAATCGTCGAAATGAGGCGTATGCTCGCTTCGGGGCTCGTTTGACCCTCCAAATGGGCCGGACAAGCCGTGATGGCCAACCGCATGCATAGACAAGGTCTTGACGGACGTCCACGAACAAATTTGGCATTTTTGATGTTGGAATCCGGATCACCCAAAAAATGGTGTGCTATAGCACACGAAAATCGTCGAAATGAGGCGTATGCTTGCTTCGGGGCTCGTTTGACCCTCCAAATGGGCTGGACAAGCCGTGATGGCCAACCGTATGCATAGACAAGGTCTTGACGGACGTCCACGAACAAATTTGGCATTTTTGACGTCGGAATCTGGATCACCCAAAAAATGGTGTGCTATAGCACACGAAAATCGTCGAAATGAGGTGTATGCTCGCTTCGGGGCTCGTTTGACCCTCCAAATGGGCCGGACAAGCCGTGATGGCCAACCGTATGCATAAAAAAGGTCTTGACGGATGTCCACGAATAAATTTGGCATTTTTGACGTCGGAATCCGGATCACCCAAAAAATGGTGTGCTATAGCACACGAAAATCGTCGAAATGAGGCGTATGCTCGCATCGGGGCTCGTTTGACCCTCCAAATGGGCCGGACAAGCCGTCATGGCCAACCGTATGCATAGATAAGGTCTTCACGGACGTCCACAAACAAATTTGGCATTTTTGACGTCGGAATCCGGATCACACAAAAAATGGTGTGCTATAGGACACGAAAATCGTCGAAATGAGGCGTATGCTCGCTTCGGGGCTCGTTTGACCCTACAAATGGGACGGACAAGCCGTGATGGCCAACCGTATGCATAGACAAGGTCTTGACGGATGTCCACGAACAAATTTGGCATTTTTGACGTCGGAATCCGGATCACCCAAAAAATGGTGTGCTATAGCACACGAAAATCGTCGAAATGAGGCGTATGCTCGCTTCGGGGCTCGTTTGACCCTCCAAATGGGCCGGACAAGCCGTGATGGCCAACCGTATGCATAGACAAGGTCTTGACGGACGTCCACGAACAAATTTGGCATTTTTGACGTCGGAATCCGGATAACCCAAAAAATGGTGTGCTATAGCACATGAAAATCGTCGAAATAAGGTGTATGCTCGCTTCGGGGCTCGTTTGACCCTCCAAATGGGCCGGACAAGCCGTGATGGCCAACCGTATGCATAGACAAGGTCTTGACGGATGTCCACGAACAAATTTGGCATTTGTGACGTCGGAATCCGGATCAACCAAAAAATGGTGTGCTATAGCACACGAAAATCGTCGAAATGAGGTGTATGCTCGCTTCGGGGCTCGTTTGACCCTCCAAATGGGCCGGACAAGCCGTGATGGCCAACCGTATGCATAGACAAGGTCTTGATGGACGTCCACGAACAAATTTTGCCTTTTTGACGTCGGTATCCGGATCACCCAAAAAATGGTGTGCTATAGCACACGAAAATTGTCGAAATGAGGCGTATGCTCGCTTCGGGGCTCGTTTGACCCTCCAAATGGGTCGGACAAGCCGTGATGGCCAACCGTATGCATAGACAAGGTCTTGACGGACGCAACGATCAAATTTGGCATTTTTGACATTGGAATCCCGATCACCCAAAAATTGGTGTGCTATAGCACACGAAAATCGTCGAAATGAGGCCTATGCTCGTTTCGGGGCTCGTTTGACCCTCCAAATGGGCCGGACAAGCCGTGATGGCCAACCGTATGCATAGACAAGGTCTTGATGGACGTCCAGGAACAAATTTGGCATTTTTGACGTCGGAATCTGGATCACCCAAAAAATGGTGTGCTATAGCACACGAAAATCGTCGAAATGAGGCGTATGCTCGCTTCGGGGCTCGTTTGACCCTCCAAATGGGCCGGACAATCCGTGATGGCCAACCGTATGCATAGACAAGGTCTTGATGGACGTCCACGAAAACATTTGGCATTTTTGACGTCGGAATCCGGATCACCCAAAAAATGGTGTGCTATAGCACACGAAAATCGTCGAAATGAGGCGTATGCTCGCTTCGGGGCTCGTTTGACCCTCCAAATGGGCCGGACAAGCCGTGATGGCCAACCGTATGCATAGACAAGGTCTTGACGGACGTCCACGAACAAATTTGGTATTTTTGACGTCGGAATCCGGATCACCCAAAAAATGGTGTGCTATAGCACACGAAAATCGTTGAAATGAGGCGTATGCTCGCTTCGGGGCTCGTTTGACCCTCCAAATTGGCCGGACAAGCTGTGATGGCCAACCGTATGCATAGACAAGGTCTTGACGGACGTCCACGAACAAATTTGGCATTTTTGACGTCGGAATCCGGATCACCCAAAAAATGGTGTGCTATAGCACACGAAAATCGTCGAAATGAGGCGTATGCTCGCTTCGGGGCTCGTTTGACCCTCCAAATGGGCCGGACAAGCCGTGATGGCCAACCGTATGCATAGACAAGGTCTTGACGGACGTCCACGAACAAATTTGGCATTTTTGATGTCGGAATCTGGATCACCCAAAAAATGGTGTGCTATAGCACACGAAAATCGTCGAAATGAGGCGTATGCTCCCTTCGGGGCTCGTTTGACCCTCTAAATGGCCGGACAAGGCGTGATGGCCAACCGTATGCATAGACAAGGTCTTGACGGACTTCCATGAACAAATTTGGCATTTTTGACGTCGGAATCCGGATCACCCAAAAATGGTGTGCTATAGCACACGAAAATCGTCGAAATGAGGTGTATGCTCGCTTCGGGGCTTGTTTGACCCTCCAAATGGGCCGGACAAGCCGTGATGGCCAACCGTATGCATAGAAAAGGTCTTGACGGACGTCCACGAACAAATTTGGCATTTGTGACGTCGGAATACGGATCACCCAAAAAATGGTGTGCTATAGCACACGAAAATCGTCGAAATGAGGCGTATGCTCGCTTCGGGGCTCGTTTGACCCTCCAAATGGGCCGGACAAGCCGTGATGGCCAACCGTATGCATAGACAAGGTCTTGATGGACGTCCACGAACAAATTTTGCCTTTTTGACGTCGGTATCCGGATCACCCAAAAAATGGTGTGCTATAGCACACGAAAATCGTCGAAATGAGGCGTATACTCGCTTCGGGGCTCGTTTGACCCTCCAAATGGGTCGGACAAGGCGTGATGGCCAACCGTATGCATAGACAAGGTCTTGACGGACGCAACGATCAAATTTGGCATTTTTGACGTTGGAATCCGGATCACCCAAAAAATGGTGTGCTATAGCACACGAAAATCGTCGAAATGAGGTGTATGCTCACTTCGGGGCTTGTTTGACCCTCCAAATGGGCCGGACAAGCCGTGATGGCCAACCGTATGCATAGATAAGGTCTTGACGGACGTCCACAAACAAATTTGGCATTTGTGACGTCGGAATCCGGATCACCCAAAAAATGGTGTGCTATAGCACACGAAAATCGTCGAAATGAGGCGTATGCTCGCTTCGGGGCTCGTTTGACCCTCCAAATGGGCCGGACAAGCCGTGATGGCCAACCGTATGCATAGACAAGGTCTTGACGGACGTCCACGAACAAATTTGGTATTTTTGACGTCGGAATCCGGATCATCCAAAAAATGGTGTGCTATAGCACACGAAAATCATTGAAATGCGGCGTATGCTCGCTTCGGGGCTCGTTTGACCCTCCAAATGGGCCGGACAAGATGTGATGGCCAACCGTATGCATTGACAAGGTCTTGACGGACGTCCACGAACAAATTTGGCATTTTTGACGTTGGAATCCGGATCACCCAAAAAATGGTATGCTATAGCACACGAAAATCGTCGAAATGAGGCGTATGCTCGCTTCGGGGCTCGTTTTACCCTCCAAATGGGCCGGACAAGCCGTGATGGCCAACCGTATGCATAGACAAGGTCTTGACGGACGTCCACGAAAACATTTGGCATTTTTAACGTCGGAATCCGGATCACCCAAAAAATGGTGTGCTATAGCACACGAAAATCGTCGAAATGAGGCGTATGCTCGCTTCGGGGCTCGTTTGACCCTCCAAATGGGCCGAACAAGCCGGATGGCCAACCATATGCATAGACAAGGTCTTGACGGACGTCCACGAACAAATTTGGCATTTTTGACGTCGGAATCTGGATCACCCAAAAAATGGTGTGCTATAGCACACGAAAATCGTCGAAATGAGGCGTATGCTCGCTTCGGGGCTCGTTTGACCCTCCAAATGGGCCGGAAAGCCATGATGGCCAACCGTATGCATAGACAAGGTCTTGACGGACATCCCCAAACAAATTTGGCATTTTTGACGTCGGAATCCGGATCACCCAAAAAATGGTGTGCTGTAGCACACAAAAATCATCGAAATGAGGCGTATGCTCGCTTCGGGGCTCGTTTGACCCTCCAAATGGGCAGGACAAGCAATGATGGCCAATCGTATGCATAGACAAGGTCTTGACGGACGTCCACGAACAAATTTGGCATTTTTGACGTCGGAATCCGGATCACCCAAAAAATGGTGTGCTATAGCACACTAAAATCGTTGAAATGAGGCATATGCTCGCTTCGGGGCTCGTTTGACCCTCCAAATAAGCCGGACAAGCCTTGATGGCCAACCGTATGCATTGACAAGGTCTTGACGGACGTCCACGAACAAATTTGGCATTTTTGACGTCGGAATCCGGATCACCCAAAAAATGGTGTGCTATAGCACACGAAAATCGTCGAAATGAGGCGTATGCTCGCTTCGGGGCTCGTTTGACCCTCCAAATGGGCCGGACAAGCCGTGATGGCCAACCGTATGCATAGACAAGGTCTTGATGGACGTCCACGAACAAATTTTGCATTTTTGACGTCGGAATCCGGATCACCCAAAAAATGGTGTGCTATAGCACACGAAAATCATCGAAATGAGGCGTATGCTCGCTTCGGGGCTCGTTTGACCCTCCAAATGGGCCGGACAAGCCGTGATGGCCAACCGTATGCATAGACAAGGTCTTGACGGACGTCCACGAACAAATTTGGCATTTTTGACGTTGGAATCTGGATCACCCAAAAATTGGTGTGCTATAGCACACGAAAATCGTCGAAATGAGGCCTATGCTCGCTTCGGGGCTCGTTTGACCCTCCAAATGGGCCGGACAAGCCGTGATGGCCAACCGCATGCATAGACAAGGTCTTGATGGACGTACAGGAACAAATTTGGCATTTTTGACGTCGGAATCCGGATCACCCAAAAAATGGTGTGCTATAGCACACGAAAATCGTCGAAATGAGGCGTATGCTCGCTTCGGGGCTCATTTGACCCTCCAAATGGGCCGGACAAGCCGTGATGGCCAACCATATGCATAGACAAGGTCTTGACGGATGTCCACGAACAAATTTGGCATTTTTGACGTCGGAATCCGGATCACCCAAAAATGGTGTGCTATAGCACACGAAAATCGTCGAAATGAGGCGTATGCTCACTTCGGGGCTCGTTTGACCCTCCAAATGGGCCGGACAAGCCGTGATGGCCAACCGTATGCATAGACAAGGTCCTGATGGACATCCAGGAATAAATTTGGTATTTTTGACGTCGGAATCCGGATCACCCAAAAAATGGTGTGCTATAGCACACGAAAATCGTTGAAATGAGGCGTATGCTCGCTTCGGGGCTCGTTTGACCCTCCAAATGGGCCGGACAAGCCGTGATGGCCAACCGCATGCATAGACAAGGTCTTGATGGATGTCCAGGAACAAATTTGGCATTTTTGACGTCGGAATCCGGATCACCCAAAAAATGGTGTGCTATAGCACACGAAAATCGTCGAAATGAGGCGTATGCTCGCTTCGGGGCTCGTTTGACCCTCCAAATGGGCCGGACAAGCCGTGATGGCCAACCATATGCATATACAAGGTCTTGACGGACGTCCACGAACAAATTTTGCATTTTTGACGTCGGAATCCGGATCACCCAAAAAATGGTGTGCTATAGCACACGAAAATCGTCGAAATGAGGCGTATGCTCGCTTCGGGGCTCGTTTGACCCTCCAAATGGGCCGGACAAGCCGTGATGTCCAACCGTATGCATAGACAAGGTCTTGACGGACTTCCACGAACAAATTTGGCATTTTTGACGTCGGAATCCGGATCACCCAAAAATGGTGTGCTATAGCACACGAAAATCGTCGAAATGAGGTGTATGCTCGCTTCGGGGCTTGTTTGACCCTCCAAATGGGCCGAACAAGCCGTGATGGCCAACCGTATGCATAGACAAGGTCTTGACGGACGTCCACGAACAAATTTGGCATTTTTGACGTCGGAATCCGGATCACCCAAAAAATGGTGTGCTTAGCACACGAAAATCGTCGAAATGAGGCGTATGCTCGCTTCGGGGCTCGTTTGACCCTCCAAATGGGCCGGACAAGCCGTGATGGCCAACCGTATGCATAGACAAGGTCTTGACGGACGTCCACGAACAAATTTGGCATTTTTGACGTCGGAATCTGGATCACCCAAAAAATGGTGTGCTATAGCACACAAAAATCGTCGAAATGAGGCGTATGCTCGCTTCGGGGCTCGTTTGACCCTCCAAATGGGCCGGACAAGCCGTGATGGCCAACCGTATGCATAGACAAGGTCTTGACGGACGTCCACAAACAAATTTGGCATTTTTGACGTCGGAATCCGGATCAACCAAAAAAAGGTGTGCTATAGCACACGAAAATCGTCGAAATGAGGCGTATGCTCGCTTCGGGGCTCGTTTGACCCTCCAAATGGGCCGGACAAGCCGTGATGGCCAACCGTATGCATAGACAAGGTCTTGAAGGGCGTCCACGAACAAATTTGGCATTTTTGACGTCGGAATCCGGATCAACCAAAAAATGGTGTGCTATAGCACACGAAAATCGTCGAAATGAGGCGTATGCTCGCTTCGGGGCTCGTTTGACCCTCCAAATGGACCGGACAAGCCGTGATGGCCAACCGTATGCATAGACAAGGTCTTGATGGACGTCCACGAACAAATTTGGCATTTTTGACGTCGGTATCCGGATCACCCAAAAAATGGTGTGCTATAGCACACGAAAATCGTCGAAATGAGGCGTATGCTCGCTTCGGGGCTCGTTTGACCCTCCAAATGGGCCGGAAAAGCCGTGATGGCCAACCGTATGCATAGACAAGGTCTTAACGGACGTCTACGAACAAATTTGGTATTTTTGACGTCGGAATCCGGATCACCCAAAAAATGGTGTGCTAAAGCACACGAAAATCGTCGAAATGAGGCGTATGCTCGCTTCGGGGCTCGTTTGACCCTCCAAATGGGCCGGACAAGCCGTGATGGCCAACCTTATGCATAGAAGGTCTTGACGGACGTCCACGAACAAATTTGGCATTTTGGCGTCGGGCGGATCACCCAAAAAATGGTGTGCTATAGCACACGAAAATCGTCGAAATAGGCGTATGCTCGCGCCAGGGCTCGTTTGACCCTCCAAATGGGCGGACAAGCCGTGATGGCCAACCGTATGCATAGACAAGGTCTTGACGGACGTCCACGAACAAATTTGGCATTTTTGATGTCGAATCGGATCACCCAAAAATGGTGTGCTATAGCACACGAAAATCGTCGAAATGAGGCGTATGCTCGCCAGGCTCGTTTGACCCTCCAAATGGGCCGGACAAGTCGTGATGTCCAACCTTACGCATAGACAAGGTCTTGACGGACGTCCACGAACAAATTTGGCATTTTTGACTTCGGAATCCGGATCACCCAAAAAATGGTGTGCTATAGCACACGAAAATCATCGAAATGAGGCGTATGCTCGCTTCGGGGCTCGTTTGACCCTCCAAATGGGCCGGACAAGCCGTGATGGCCAACCGTATACATAGACAAGGTCTTGACGGACGTCCACGAACAAATTTGGCATTTTTGACGTCTGAATTCGGATCACCCAAAAAATGGTGTGCTATAGCACACGAAAATCGTCGAAATGAGGCGTATGCTCGCTTCGGGGCTCGTTTGACCCTCCAAATGGGCCGGACAAGCCGTGATGGCCAACCGTATTCATAGACAAGGTCTTGATGGACGTCCACGAACAAATTTGGCATTTTTGACGTCGGAATCTGGATCACCCAAAAAATGGTGTTCTATGGCACACGAAAATCATCGAAATGAGGCGTATGCTCGCTTCGGGGCTCGTTTGACCCTCCAAATGGGCCGGACAAGCCGTGATGGCCAACCGTATGCATAGACAAGGTCTTGACGGACGTCCACGAACAAATTTGGCATTTTTGACGTTGGAATCTGGATCACCCAAAAATTGGTGTGCTATAGCACACGAAAATCGTCGAAATGAGGCCTATGCTCGCTTCGGGGCTCGTTTGACCCTCCAAATGGGCCGGACAAGCCGTGATGGCCAACCGCATGCATAGACAAGGTCTTGATGGACGTACAGGAACAAATTTGGCATTTTTGACGTCGGAATCCGGATCACCCTAAAAATGGTGTGCTATAGCACACGAAAATCGTCGAAATGAGGCGTATGCTCGCTTCGGGGCTCGTTTGACCCTCCAAATGGGCCGGACAAGCCGTGATGGCCAACCATATGCATAGACAAGGTCTTGACGGACGTCCACGAACAAATTTTGCATTTTTGACGTCGGAATCCGGATCAACCAAAAAATGGTGTGCTATAGCACACGAAAATCGTCGAAATGAGGCGTATGCTCGCTTCGGGGCTCGTTTGACCCTCCAAATGGGCCGGACAAGCCGTGATGGCCAACCGTATGCATAGACAAGGTCTTGATGGACGTCCAGGAATAAATTTGGTATTTTTGACGTCGGAATCCGGATCACCCAAAAAATGGTGTGCTATAGCACACGAAAATCGTTGAAATGAGGCGTATGCTCGCTTCGGGGCTCGTTTGACCCTCCAAATGGGCCGGACAAGCCGTAATGGCCAACCGCATGCATAGACAAGGTCTTGATGGATGTCCAGGAACAAATTTGGCATTTTTGACGTCGGAATCCGGATCACCCAAAAAATGGTGTGCTATAGCACACGAAAATCGTCGAAATGAGGCGTATGCTCGCTTCGGGGCTCGTTTGACCCTCCAAATGGGCCGAACAAGCCGTGATGGCCAACCATATGCATATACAAGGTCTTGACGGACGTCCACGAACAAATTTTGCATTTTTGACGTCGGAATCCGGATCACCCAAAAAATGGTGTGCTATAGCACACGAAAATCGTCGAAATGAGGCGTATGCTCGCTTCGGGGCTCGTTTGACCCTCCAAATAGGCTGGACAAGCCGTGATGTCCAACCGTATGCATAGACAAGGTCTTGACGGACTTCCACGAACAAATTTGGCATTTTTGACGTCGGAATCTGGATCACCCAAAAATGGTGTGCTATAGCACACGAAAATCGTCGAAATGAGGTGTATGCTCGCTTCGGGGCTTGTTTGACCCTCCAAATGGGCCGGACAAGCCGTGATGGCCAACCGTATGCATAGACAAGGTCTTGACGGACGTCCACGAACAAATTTGGCATTTTTGACGTCGGAATCCGGATCACCCAAAAAATGGTGTGCTTAGCACACGAAAATCGTCGAAATGAGGCGTATGCTCGCTTCGGGGCTCGTTTGACCCTCCAAATGGGCCGGACAAGCCGTGATGGCCAACCGTATGCATAGACAAGGTCTTGACGGACGTCCACGAACAAATTTGGCATTTTTGACGTCGGAATCTGGATCACCCAAAAAATGGTGTGCTAAAGCAAACAAAAATCGTCGAAATGAGGCGTATGCTCGCTTCAGGGCTCGTTTGACCCTCCAAATGGACCGGACAAGCCGTGATGGCGAACCGTATGCATAGACAAGGTCTTGACGGACGTCCACAAACAAATTTGGCATTTTTGACGTCGGAATCTGGATCACCCAAAAATTGGTGTGCTATAGCACACGAAAATCGTCGAAATGAGGCGTATGCTCGCTTCGGGGCTCGTTTGACCCTCCAAATGGGCCGGACAAGCCGTGATGGCCAACCGTATGCATAGACAAGGTCTTGAAGGACGTCCACGAACAAATTTGGCATTTTGACGTCGGAATCCGGATCACCCAAAAAATGGTGTGCTATAGCACACGAAAATCGTCGAAATGAGGCGTATGCTCGCTTCGGGGCTCGTTTGACCCTCCAAATGGACCAGACAAGCCGTGATGGCCAACCGTATGCATAGACAAGGTCTTGATGGACGTCCACGAACAAATTTGGCATTTTTGACGTCGGTATCCGGATCACCCAAAAAATGGTGTGCTATAGCACACGAAAATCGTCGAAATGAGGCGTATGCTCGCTTCGGGGCTCGTTTGACCCTCCAAATGGGCCGGAAAAGCCGTGATGGCCAACTGTATGCATAGACAAGGTCTTAACGGACGTCTACGAACAAATTTGGTATTTTTGACGTCGGAATCCGGATCACCCAAAAAATGGTGTGCTATAGCACACGAAAATCGTCGAAATGAGGCGTATGCTCGCTTCGGGGCTCGTTTGACCCTCCAAATGGGCCGGACAAGCCGTGATGGCCAACCTTATGCATAGAAGGTCTTGACGGACGTCCACGAACAAATTTGGCATTTTTGACGTCGGAAGCCGGATCACCCAAAAAATGGTGTGCTATAGCACACGAAAATCATCGAAATGAGGCGTATGCTCGCTTCGGGGCTCGTTTGACCCTCCAAATGGGCCGGACAAGCCGTGATGGCCAACCGTATGCATAGACAAGGTCTTGACGGACGTCCACGAACAAATTTGGCATTTTTGATGTCGGAATCCGGATCACCCAAAAAATGGTGTGCTATAGCACACGAAAATCGTCGAAATGAGGCGTATGCTCGCTTCGGGGCTCGTTTGACCCTCCAAATGGGCCGGACAAGTCGTGATGTCCAACCTTACGCATAGACAAGGTCTTGACGGACGTCCACGAACAAATTTGGCATTTTTGACTTCGGAATCCGGATCACCCAAAAAATGGTGTGCTATAGCACACGAAAATCGTCGAAATGAGGCGTATGCTCGCTTCGGGGCTCGTTTGACCCTCCAAATGGGCCGGACAAGCCGTGATGGCCAACCGTATACATAGACAAGGTCTTGACGGACGTCCACGAACAAATTTGGCATTTTTGACGTCGAAATCAGGATCACCCAAAAAATGGTGTGCTATAGCACACGAAAATCATCGAAATGAGGCGTATGCTCGCTTCGGGGCTCGTTTGACCCTCCAAATGGGCCGGACAAGCCGTGATGGCCAACCTTATGCATAGAAGGTCTTGACGGACGTCCACGAACAAATTTTGCATTTTTGACGTCGGAAGCCGGATCACCCAAAAAATGGTGTGCTATATAGCACACGAAAATCGTCAAAATGAGGCGTATGCTCGCTTCGGGGCTCGTTTGACCCTCCAAATGGGCCAGACAAGCCGTGATGGCCAACCGTATGCATAGACAAGGTCTTGACGGACGTCCACGAACAAATTTGGCATTTTTGACGTCAGAATCCGGATCACCCAAAAAATGGTGTGCTATAGCACACGAAAATCGTCGAAATGAGGCGTATGCTCGCTTCGGGGCTCGTTTGACCCTCCAAATAGGCCGGACAAGCCGTGATGTCCAACCGTATGCATAGACAAGGTCTTGACGGACGTTCACGAACAAATTTGGCATTTTTGACGTCGGAATCCGGATCACCCAAAAATGGTGTGCTATAGCACACGAAAATCGTCGAAATGAGGCGTATGCTCGCTTCGGGGCTTGTTTGACCCTCCAAATGGGCCGGACAAGCCATGATGGCCAACCGTATGCATAGAAAAGGTCTTGACGGACGTCCACGAACAAATTTGGCATTTTTGACGTCGGAATCCGGATCACCCAAAAAATGGTGTGCTATAGCACACGAAAATCGTCGAAATGAGGCGTATGCTCGCTTCGGGGCTCGTTTGACCCTCCAAATGGGACGGACAAGCCGTGATGGCCAACCGTATGCATAGACAATGTTTTGACGGACGTCCACGAACAAATTTGGCATTTTTGACGTCGGAATCCGGATCACCCAAAAAATGGTGTGCTATAGCACACGAAAATCGTCGAAATGTGGCGTATGCTCGCTTCGGGGCTCGTTTGACCCTCCAAATGGGCCGGACAAGCCGTGATGGCTAACCGTATGCATAGACAAGGTCTTGACGGACGTCCACAAACAAATTTGGCATTTTTGACGTCGGAATCCGGATCAACCAAAAAATGGTGTGCTATAGCACACGAAAATCGTCGAAATGAGGCGTATGCTCACTTCGGGGCTCGTTTGACCCTCCAAATGGGACGGACAAGCCGTGATGGCCAACCGTATGCATAGACAAGGTCTTGACGGACGTCCACGAACAAATTTGGTATTTTTGACGTCGGAATCCGGATCAACCAAAAAATGGTGTGCTATAGCACACGAAAATCGTCGAAATGAGGCGTATGCTCGCTTCGGGGCTCGTTTGACCCTCCAAATGGGCCGGACAAGCCGTGATGGCCAACCGTATGCATAGACAAGGTCTTGACGGACGTCCAGGAATAAATTTGGCATTTTTGACGTCGGAATCCGGATCACCCAAAAAATGGTGTGCTATAGCACACGAAAATCGTCGAAATGAGGCGTATGCTCGCTTCGGGGCTCGTTTGACCCTCCAAATGGGTCGGACAAGCCCTGATGGCTGATATACCGTGGTTTCACGGTATAATTAATACTTTTTCCTTAAGTTTAGTGTGATCGAAAGCCTTTTTGTGCTAATTTTGATATAATTTTTTCTTTGTTTTGCAGGAAATCTGTCTAAAGCTGAATGCGGAGATTTTGAGCGAAAAATGCAGAAGAGACCACCTACGGAGCTTATGACGGTCCGTCGTGCTTGTGACGGTCCGTAGGTGGCAGCGTAGAGAAGCTGGTGAAGGAAGATGGGGAAGTCTGACCAAGTGTGGGATTACGAAGCTTGTGACGGTCCGTCATGGATATGACGGTCCGTCCTACAGGTTCGTCGCGAAGATCAGAGAAGTGATCCCAGTACCCAGATTCCAAGAGTTGAAGTATTTTGTAACGAAGACCCTCGAAGGACCGTCGTGCCTATGACGGTCCGTCACACTTGTCGTCGAGGGGAATAAAGAAAGCAGCAGAAGAATTGCACCAAGTATGGGGCGACGGAGCCCACGACGGTCCGTCATGACCACGACGTTCCGTCGCGTGGTCCGTCGACCCAGCCGCGTTTTGGCAGATTTCCAGTAATTAGAATCCTTGTTTAATTAGGTTTTTTATTTTTTTATAAATAGTTCGAAAAACCTCGTTTTTGAGGTTAGACTCTTGGAGATTAAAACATCATATTATTAGACTTTGTTTTTCTGAGTGTTTGATTGTTGGAGATTCTTACAAGTAACTCTTGTTGATTAATCAAGCAAGTTTTCAGACTTTATTCTTTCTCATTAAAGTAAGTACATGAATTCTTGTTTAATATATTTGAATATTGTGTTTATGGCTATGAGGAACTAAACTCTATAACTAGGGTTGTGGGAACCATAGGCAAATAATGAGATAAACCCTACCTAAAATAACAATTCTAGAATAGTGTCTTGCATGTATTAATAATTCTTTCGCTTAGAAGTCTTTTTAACGGATGATCAACGTTAGAACTCGCCTTAATGCTACTTGCCGGACCAAGGAGGTAGATAATAGGAAAAGAATTATTAACATAGATTTAGTGTATACTATCTAATAGGCTAGTATTGATTGGTACGAGGTAATAACTTAGTCAAATATCGAATACGATGCTTAATATGAGGTAAGGATAAGGGTTAGGAAAGCAACACATGTAGCCGGACCAAGGTGCGGAGTGAGATTTTCTAGATGCCGGACC
Organism: Solanum arcanum; assembly: GCA_027789145.1. Classification (NCBI taxonomy): domain Eukaryota; kingdom Viridiplantae; phylum Streptophyta; class Magnoliopsida; order Solanales; family Solanaceae; genus Solanum; species Solanum arcanum. The sequence continues at coordinate 6,228,016 of CM050936.1, forward strand.
AAGGATTTAGAAATACATAACTTATCACTTTACATGCAAGATACTAGGAACGAATTGTTATAGTTAGAAGTATCAAGTTATGAACCTGTGGGGAACACGTAAACCCTAGTTACTTTGATTACTTGATTAAAACTCAACATTAAAAGCTGTTAAGTGTCTCTGTCAAGTTCGTTAGTTATTTTTATTTTATTAGGAAGTACAAACCCCCCCTTTATGCTTTTACTTTTTAAGGAAGTCATCAACCGAACAATAGTAATAACAAGTTGGAGTTAAGTCTAGACTATTTTCCTCGTGGGAACGATCCCAACCTCACTAGTTGGGTTATTTACTTGACGCGACCGCTTTACTTCTCATTTGAGAAGTAAGTTGAGCGTATCAATGGCCAACCGTATGCATAGACAAGGTCTTGACGGACGTCCACGAAAAAATTTGGCATTTTTGACGTCGGAATCTGGATCACCCAAAAAATGGTGTGCTATAGCACACGAAAATCGTCGAAATGAGGCGTATGCTCGCTTCGGGGCTCGTTTGACCCTCCAAATGGGCCGGACGAGCCGTGATGGCCAACCGTATGCATAGAAAAGGTCTTGACGGACGTCCACGAACAAATTTGGCATTTTTGACGTCGGAATCCGGATCACCCAAAAAATGGTGTGCTATATAGCACACGAAAATCATCGAAATGAGGCGTATGCTCGCTTCGGGGCTCGTTTGACCCTCCAAATGGGCCGGACAAGCCGTGATGGCCAACCGTATGCATAGACAAGGTCTTGACGGACGTCCACGAACAAATTTGGCATTTTTGACGTCGGAATCCGGATCACCCAAAAAATGGTGTGCTATAGCACACAAAAATCATCGAAATGAGGCAAATGCTCGCTTCGGGGCTCGTTTTACCCTCCAAATGGGCCGGACAAGCCGTGATGGCCAACCGTATGCATAGACAAGGTCTTGACGGACGTCCACGAAAAAATTTGGCATTTTTGACGTCGGAATCCGGATCACCCAAAAAATGGTGTGCTATATAGCACACGAAAATCATCGAAATGAGGCGTATGCTCGCTTCGGGGCTCGTTTGACCCTCCAAATGGGCCGGACAAACCGTGATGGTCAACCGTATGCATAGACAAGGTCTTGACGGACGTCCACGAACAAATTTGGCATTTTTGACGTTGGAATCCGGATCACCCAAAAAATGGTGTGCTATAGCACACGAAAATCGTTGAAATGAGGCGTATGCTCGCTTCGGGGCTCGTTTGACCCTCCAAATGGGCCGGACAAGCCGTGATGGCCAACCTTATGCATTGACAAGGTCTTGACGGACGTCCACGAACAAATATGGCATTTTTGACGTCGGAATCCGGATCACCCAAAAAATGGTGTGCTATAGCACACGAAAATCGTCGAAATGAGGCGTATGCTCGCTTCGGGGCTCGTTTGACCCTCTAAATGGGCCGGACAAGCCGTGATGGCCAACCGTACGCATAGACAAGGTCTTGACGGACGTCCACGAACAAATTTGGCATTTTTGATGTCGGATTCCGGATCACCCAAAAAATGGTGTGCTATAGCACACGAAAATCGTCGAAATGAGGCGTATGCTCGCTTCGGGGCTCGTTTGACCCTTCAAATGGGCCGGAAAATACATGATGGCCAACCGTATGCATAGACAAGGTCTTCACGGACGTCCACGAAAAAATTTGGCATTTTTGACGTCGGAATCCGGATCACCCAAAAAATGGTGTGCTATAGCACACGAAAATCGTCGAAATGAGGCGTATGCTCGCTTCGGGGCTCGTTTGACCCTCCAAATGGGCCGGACAAGCCGTGATGGCAAACCGTATGCATAGACAAGGTCTTGACGGACGTCCACGAACAAATTTGGCATTTTTGACGTCGAATCCGGATCACCCAAAAAATGGTGTGCTATAGCACACGAAAATCGTCGAAATGAGGCGTATGCTCGCTTCGGGGCTCGTTTGACCCTCCAAATGGGCCGGACAAGCCGTGATGGCCAACCGTATGCATATACAAGGTCTTGACGGACGTCCACGAACAAATTTGGCATTTTTGACGTCGGAATCCGGATCACCCAAAAAATGGTGTGCTATAGCACACAAAAATCGTCGAAATGAGGCGTATGCTCGCTTCGGGGCTCGTTTGACCCTCCAAATGGGCCGGACAAGCCGTGATGGACAACCGTATGCATAGACAAGGTCTTGATGGACGTCCACAAACAAATTTGGCATTTTTGACGTCGAAATCCGGATCACCCAAAAAATGGTGTGCTATATAGCACACGAAAATCGTCGAAATGAGGCGTATGCTCGCTTCGGGGCTCGTTTGACCCTCCAAATGGGCCGGACAAGCCGTGATGGCCAACCGTATGCATAGACAAGGTCTTGACGGACGTCCACGAACAAATTTGGCATTTTTGACATCGGAATCCGGATCACCCAAAAAATGGTGTGCTATAGCACACGAAAATCGTCGAAATGAGGCGTATGCTCGCTTCGGGGCTCGTTTGACCCTCCAAATGGGCCGGACAAGCCGTGATGGCCAACCGTATGCATAGACAAGGTCTTGAGGGACGTCCACGAACAAATTTGGCATTTTTGACGTCGGAATCCGGATCACCCAAAAAATGGTGTGCTATAGCACACGAAAATCGTCGAAATGAGGCGTATGCTCGCTTCGGGGCTCGTTTGACCCTCCAAATGGGCCAGACAAGCCATGATGGCCAACCGTATGCATAGACAAGGTCTTGAAGGACGTCCACGAACAAATTTGGCATTTTTGACGTCGGAATCCGGATCACCCAAAAAATGGTGTGCTATAGCACACAAAAATCGTCGAAATGAGGCGTATGCTCGCTTCGGGGCTCGTTTGACCCTCCAAATGGGCCGGACAAGCCATGATGGCCAACCGTATGCATAGACAAGGTCTTGACGGACGTCCACGAACAAATTTGGCATTTTTGACGTCGGAATCCGGATCACCCAAAAAATGGTGTGCTATAGCACACGAAAATCGTCGAAATGAGGCGTATGCTCGCTTCGGGGCTCGTTTGACCCTCCAAATGGGCCGGACATGCCGTGATGGCCAACCATATGCATAGGCAAGGTCTTGACGGACGTCCACGAAAAAATTTGGCATTTTTGACGTCGGAATCCGGATCACCCAAAAAATGGTGTGCTATAGCATACGAAAATCGTCGAAATGAGGCGTATGCTCGCTTCGGGGCTCGTTTGACCGTCCAAATGGGCCGGACAAGCCGTGATGGCCAACCGTATGCATAGACAAGGTCTTGACGGACGTCCACGAATAAATTTGGCATTTTTGACGTCGGAATCCGGATCACCCAAAAAATGGTGTGCTATAGCACACGAAAATCGTCGAAATGAGGCGTATGCTCGCTTCGGGGCTAGTTTGACCCTCCAAATGGGCCGGACAAGCCGTGATGGCCAACCGTATGCATAGACAAGGTCTTGACGGACGTCCACGAACAAATTTGACATTTTTGACGTCGGAATCCGGATCACCCAAAAAATGGTGTGCTATATAGCACACGAAAATCATCGAAATGAGGCGTATGCTCGCTTCGGGGCTCGTTTGACCCTCCAAATGGGCCGGACAAGCCGTGATGGCCAACCGTATGCATATACAAGGTCTTGACGGACGTCCACGAACAAATTTGGCATTTTTGACGTCGGAATCCGGATCACCCAAAAAATGGTGTGCTATAGCACACGAAAATCGTCGAAATGAGGCGTATGCTCGCTTCGGGGCTCGTTTGACCCTCCAAATGGGCCGGACAAGGCGTGATGGTAAACCGTATGCATAGACAAGGTCTTGACGGACGTCCACGAAAAAATTTGGCATTTTTGACATCGAATCCAAATAACCCAAAAAATGGTGTGCTATAGCACACGAAAATTATCGAAATGAGGCGTATGCTCGCTTCATGGCTCGTTTGACCCTCCAAATGGGCCGAACAAGCCGTGATGGTCAACCGTATGCATAGACAAGGTCTTGACGGACGTCCACGAACAAATTTGGCATTTTTGACATCGAATCCGGATCACCCAAAAAATGGTGTGCTATATTACACGAAAATCGTCGAAATGAGGCGTATGCTCGCTTCGGGGCTCGTTTGACCCTCCAAATGGGCCGTACAAGCCGTGATGGGCAACCGTACGCATAGACAAGGTCTTGAGGGACGTCCACGAACAAATTTGGCATTTTTGACGTCGGAATCCGGATCATCCAAAAAATGGTGTGCTATAGCACACGAAAATCGTCGAAATGAGGCGTATGCTCGCTTCGGAGCTCGTTTGACCCTCCAAATGGGCCGGACAAGCCGTGATGGCCAACCGTATGCATAGACAAGATCTTGACGGGCGTCCACGAACAAATTTGGCATTTTTGACGTCGGAATCCGGATCACCCAAAAAATAGTGTGCTATAGCACACGAAAATCGTCGAAATGAGGCGTATGCTCTCTTCGGGGCTCGTTTGACCCTCCAAATAGGCCGGACAAGCCGTGATGGCAAACCGTTTGCATAGACAAGGTCTTGACGGACGTCCACGAACAAATTTGGCATTTTTGACGTCGGAATGTGGATCACCCAAAAAATGGTGTGCTATAGCACACGAAAATCGTCGAAATGAGGCGTATGCTCGCTTCGGGGCTCGTTTGACCCTCCAAATGGGCCAGACAAGCCATGATGGCCAACCGTATGCATAGACAAGGTCTTGACAGACGTCCTCGAACAAATTTGGCATTTTTGACGTCGAAATACGGATCACCCAAAAAATGGTGTGCTATAGCACACGAAAATCGTCTAAATGAGGCGTATGCTCGCTTCGGGGCTCGTTTGACCCTCCAAATGGGCCGGACAAGCCGTGATGGCCAACCGTATGCATAGAAAAAGTCTTGACGGACGTCCACGAACAAATTTGGCATTTTTGACGTCGGAATCCGGATCACCCAAAAAATGGTGTGCTATAGCACACGAAAATCGTCGAAATGAGGCGTATGCTCGCTTCGGGGCTCGTTTGACCCTCCAAATGGGCCGGACAATCCGTGATGGCCAACCATATGCATAGACAAGGTCTTGACGGACGTCCACGAAAAAATTTGGCATTTTTGACGTCGGAATCCGGATCACCCAAAAAATGGTGTGCTATAGCACACGAAAATCGTCGAAATAAGGCGTATGCTCGCTTCGGGGCTCGTTTGACCCTCCAAATGGGCCGGACAAGCCGTGATGGCCAACCGTATGCATAGACAAGGTCTTGACGGACGTCCACGAATAAATTTGGCATTTTTGACGTCGGAATCCGGATCACCCAAAAAATGGTGTGCTATAGCACACGAAAATCGTCGAAATGAGGCGTATGCTCGCTTCGGGGCTCGTTTGACCCTCCAAATGGGCCGGACAAGCCGTGATGGCCAACCGTATGCATAGACAAGGTCTTGACGGACGTCCACGAACAAATTTGGCATTTTTGACGTCGGAATCCGGATCACCCAAAAAATGGTGTGCTATATAGCACACGAAAATCATCGAAATGAGGCGTATGCTCGCTTCGGGGCTCGTTTGACCCTCCAAATGGACCGGACAAGCCGTGATGGCCAACCGTATACATACACAAGGTCTTGACGGACATCCACGAACAAATTTGGCATTTTTGACGTCGGAATCCGGATCACCCAAAAAATGGTGTGCTATAGCACACGAAAATCGTCGAAATGAGGCATATGCTCGCTTCAGGGCTCGTTTGACCCTCCAAATGGGACGGACAAGCAGTGATGGCCAACCGTATGCATAGACAAGGTCTTGACGGACGTCCACGAACAAATTAGGCATTTTTGACGTCGGAATCCGGCTCACCCAAAAAATGGTGTGCTATAGCACACGAAAATCGTCGAAATGAGGCGTATGCTCGCTTCGGGGCTCGTTTGACCCTCCAAATGGGCCGGACAAGCCGTGATGGCCAACCGTATGCATAGACAAGGTCTTGACGGACGTCCACGAACAAATTTGGCATTTTTGACGTTGGAATCTTGATCACCCAAAAAATGGTGTGCTATAGCACACGAAAATCGTCGAAATGAGGCGTATGCTCGCTTCGGGGCTCGTTTGACCCTCCAAATGGGCCGGACAAGCCGTGATGGCCAACCGTATGCATAGACAAGGTCTTGACGGACGTCCACGAACAAATTTGGCATTTTTGACGTCGGAATCCGGATCATCCAAAAAATGGTGTGCTATAGCACACGAAAATCGTTGAAATGAGGCGTATGCTCGCTTCGGGGCTCGTTTGACCCTCCAAATGGGCCGGACAAGTCGTGATGGCCAACCGTATGCATAGACAAGGTCTTGACGGACGTCCACGAATAAATTTGGCATTTTTGACGTCGGAATCTGGATCACCCAAAAAATGGTGTGCTATAGCACACGAAAATCGTCGAAATGAGGCGTATGTTCGCTTTGGGGCTAGTTTGACCCTCCAAATGGGCCGGACGAGCCGTGATGGCCAACCGTATGCATAGACAAGGTCTTGACGGACGTCCACGAACAAATTTGGCATTTTTGACGTCGGAATCCGGATCACCCAAAAAATGGTGTGCTATATAGCACACGAAAATCGTCGAAATGAGGCGTATGCTCGCTTCGGGGCTCGTTTGACCCTCCAAATGGGCCGGACAAGCCGTGATGGACAACCGTATGCATAAAAAAGGTCTTGAGGGACGTCCACGAACAAATTTGGCATTTTTGACGTCGGAATCCGGATCACCCAAAAAATGGTGTGCTATAGCACACGAAAATCGTCGAAATGAGGCGTATGCTCGCTTCGGGGCTCGTTTGACCCTCCAAATGGGCCGGACAAGCCGTGATGGCCAACCGTATGCATAGACAAGGTCTTGACAGACGTCCACGAACAAATTTGGCATTTTTGACGTCGGAATCCGGATCACCCAAAAAATGGTGTGCTATAGCACACGAAAATCGTCGAAATGAGGCGTATGCTCTCTTCGGGGCTCGTTTGACCCTCCAAATAGGCCGGACAAGCCGTGATGGCAAACCGTATGCATAGACAAGGTCTTGACGGACGTCCACGAACAAATTTGGCATTTTTGACGTCGGAATGTGGATCACCCAAAAAATGGTGTGCTATAGCACACGAAAATCGTCGAAATGAGGCGTATGCTCGCTTCGGGGCTCGTTTGACCCTCCAAATAAGCCAGACAAGCCATGATGGCCAACCGTATGCATAGAAAAGGTCTTGACGGACGTCCACGAACAAATTTGGCATTTTTGACGTCGGAATACGGATCACCCAAAAAATGGTGTGCTATAGCACACGAAAATCGTCGAAATGAGGCGTATGCTCGCTTCGGGGCTTGTTTCACCCTCCAAATGGGCTGGACAAGCCGTGATGGCCAACCGTATGCATAGACAAGGTCTTGTCGGATGTCCACAAACAAATTTTGCATTTTTAATGTCAGAATCCGGATCACCCAAATAATGGTGTGCTATAGCACACGAAAATCATCGAAATGAGGCGTATGCTCGCTTCGGGGCTCGTTTGACCCTCCAAATGGGCCGGACAAGCCGTGATGGCCAACCGTATGCATAGACAAGGTCTTGACGGACGTCCACGAACAAATTTGGCATTTTTGACGTCGGAATCCGGATCACCCAAAAAATGGTGTGCCATAGCACACGAAAATCGTCGAAATGAGGCGTATGCTCGCTTCGGGGCTCGTTTGACCCTCCAAATGGGCCGAACAAGTCGTGATGGCCAACCGTATGCATAGAAAAGGTCTTGACGGACGTCCACGAACAAATTTGGCATTTTTGACGTCGGAATCCGGATCATCCAAAAAATGGTGTGCTATAGCACACGAAAATCGTCGAAATGAGGCGTATGCTCGCTTCGGGGCTCGTTTGACCCTCCAAATGGGCCGGACAAGCCGTGATGGCCAACCGTATGCATAGACAAGGTCTTGACGGACGTCCACGAACAAATTTGGCATTTTTGACGTCAGAATCCGGATCACCCAAAAAATGGTGTGCTATAGCACACGAAAATCGTCGAAATGAGGCGTATGCTCGCTTCGGGGCTCGTTTGACCCTCCAAATGGGCCGGACAAGCCGTGATGGCAAACCGTATGCATAGACAAGGTCTTGACGGACGTCCACGAACAAATTTGGCATTTTTGACGTCGGAATGTGGATCACCCAAAAAATGGTGTGCTATAGCACACGAAAATCGTCGAAATGAGGCGTATGCTCGCTTCGGGGCTCGTTTGACCCTCCAAATGGGCCAGACAAGCCATGATGGCCAACCGTATGCATAGACAAGGTCTTGACGGACGTCCAAGAACAAATTTGGCATTTTTGACGTCGGAATCCGGATCACCCAAAAAAGGGTGTGCTATAGCACACGAAAATCGTCTGAATGAGGCGTATGCTCGCTTCCGGGCTCGTTTGACCCACCAAATGGGCCGGACAAGCCATGATGGCCAACTATATGCATAGACAAGGTCTTGACGGACGTCCACGAACAAATTTGGCATTTTTGACGTCGGAATCTGGATCACCCAAAAAATGGTGTGCTATAGCACACGAAAATCGTCGAAATGAGGCGTATGCTCGCTTCGGGGCTCGTTTGACCCTCCAAATGGGCCGGACAAGCCGTGATGGCCAACCGTATGCATAGACAAGGTCTTGACGGACGTCCACGAATAAATTTGGCATTTTTGACGTCGGAATCCGGATCACCCAAAAAATGGTGTGCTATAGCACACGAAAATCGTCGAAATGAGGCGTATGCTCGCTTCGGGGCTCGTTTGACCCTCCAAATGGGCCGTACAAGCCATGATGGCAAACCGTATGCATAGACAAGGTCTTGACGGACGTCCACGAACAAATTTGGCATTTTTGATGTCGGAATCCGGATCACCCAAAAAATGGTGTGCTATAGCACACGAAAATCGTCAAATGAGGCGTATGCTCGCTTCGGGGCTCGTTTGACCCTCCAAATGGGCCGGACAAGCCGTGATGGACAACTGTATGCATAGACAAGGTCTTGACAGACGTCCACGAACAAATTTGGCATTTTTGACGTCGGAATCCGGATCACCCAAAAAAAGGTGTGCTATAGCACACGAAAATCGTTGAAATGAGGCGTATGCTCGCTTCGGGGCTCGTTTGACCCTCCAAATGGGCCGGACAAGCCGTGATGGCCAACCGTATGCATAGACAAGGTCTTGACGGACGTCCACGAATAAATTTGGCATTTTTGACAACAGAATCCGGATCACCCAAAAAATGGTGTGCTATAGCACACGAAAATCGTCGAAATGAGGCGTATGCTCGCTTCGGGGCTCGTTTGACCCTCCAAATGGGCCGGACAAGCCGTGATGGCCAACCTTATGCATGGACAAGGTCTTGACGGACGTCCATGAACAAATTTGGCATTTTTGACGTCGGAATCTGGATCACCCAAAAAATGGTGTGCTATAGCACACGAAAATCGTCGAAATGAGGCGTATGCTCGCTTCGGGGCTCGTTTGACCCTCCAAATAAGCCGTACAATCCGTGATGGCCAACCGTATGCATAGTCAAGGTCTTGACGGACGTCCACGAACAAATTTGGCATTTTTGACGTCGGAATCCGGATCACCCAAAAAATGGTGTGCTATAGCACACGAAAATCGTCTAAATGAGGCGTATGCTCGCTTCGGGGCTCGTTTGACCCTCCAAATGGGCCGGACAAGCCGTGATGGCCAACCTTATGCATAGAAGGTCTTGACGGACGTCCACGAACAAATTTGGCATTTTTGACGTCGGAAGCTGGATCACCCAAAAAATGGTGTGCTATAGCACACGAAAATCGTCGAAATGAGGCGTATGCTCGCTTCGTGGCTCGTTCGACCCTTTAAATGGGCCGGACAAGCCGTGATGTCCAACCGTATGCATAGACAAGGTCTTGACGGACGTCCATGAACAAATTTGGCATTTTTGACGTCAGAATCTGGATCACCCAAAAAATGGTGTGCTATAGCACACGAAAATCGTCGAAATGAGGCGTATGCTCGCTTCGGGGCTCGTTTGACCCTCCAAATAGGCCGGACAAGTCGTGATGTCCAACCGTATGCATAGACAAGGTCTTGACGGACGTCCACGAACAAATTTGGCATTTTTGACGTCGGAATCCGGATCACCCAAAAATGGTGTGCTATAGCACACGAAAATCGTCGAAATGAGGCGTATGCTCGCTTCGGGGCTCGTTTGACCCTCCAAATGGGCCGGACAAGCCGTGATGGCCAACCGTATGCATAGAAAAGGTCTTGAGGACGTTTACAAACAAATTTGGCATTTTTGACGTCGGAATCCGGATCACCCAAAAAATGGTGTGCTATAGCACACGAAAATCGTCGAAATGAGGCGTATGCTCGCTTCGGGGCTCGTTTGACCCTCCAAATGGGCCGTACAAGTCGTGATGGCCAACCGTATGCATAGACAAGGTTTTGACGGACGTCCACGAACAAATTTGGCATTTTTGACGTCGGAATCCGGATCACCCAAAAAATGGTGTGCTATAGCACACGAAAATCGTCGAAATGAGGCGTATGCTCGCTTCAGGGCTCGTTTGACCCTCCAAATGGGCAAAACAAGCCGTGATGGCCAACCGTATGCATAGACAAGGTCTTGACGGACGTCCACAAACAAATTTGGCATTTTTGACGTCGGAATCCGGATCACCCAAAAAATGGTGTGCTATATAGCACACGAAAATCGTCGAAATGAGGCGTATGCTCGCTTCGGGGCTCGTTTGACCCTCCAAATGGGCCGGACAAGCCGTGATGGCCAACTGTATGCATAGACAAGGTCTTGACGGACGTCCACGAACAAATTTGGCATTTTTGATGTCGGAATCCGGATCACCCAAAAAATGGTGTGCTATAGCACACGAAAATCGTCGAAATGAGGCGTATGCTCACTTCGGGGCTCGTTTGACCCTCCAAATGGGCCGGACAAGCCATGATGGCCAACCGTATGCATAGACAAGGTCTTGACGGACGTCCACGAACAAATTTGGCATTTTTGACGTCGGAATCCGGATCACCCAAAAAATGGTGTGCTATAGCACACGAAAATCGTCGAAATGAGGCGTATGCTCGCTTCGGGGCTCGTTTGACCCTCCAAATGGGCCAGACAAGCCCTGATGGCTGATATACCGTGGTTTCACGGTATAATTAATACTTTTTCCTTAAGTTTAGTGTGATCGAAAGCCTTTTTGTGCTAATTTTGATATAATTTTTTCTTTGTTTTGCAGGAAATCTGTCTAAAGCTGAATGCGGAGATTTTGAGCGAAAAATGCAGAAGAGACCACCTACGGAGCTTATGACGGTCCGTCGTGCTTGTGATGGTCCGTAGGTGGCAGCGTAGAGAAGCTGGTGAAGGAAGATGGGGAAGTCTGACCAAGTGTGGGATTACGAAGCTTGTGACGGTCCGTCATGGATATGACGGTCCGTCCCTCTGTGTTCGTCGCGAAAGATCGCAGAAGTGATCCCGCATGCCAGATTCCAAGAGTTGAAGTATTTTGTAACGAAGACCCTCGAAGGACCATCGTGCCTATGACGGTCCGTCACACTTGTCGTCGAGGGAATAA
>CM050936.1:6240206-6322457 GCA_027789145.1 Solanum arcanum
GGCCAACCGGATGCATAGACAAGGTGTTGACGGACGCCCACGAACAAATTTGGCATTTTTGACGCCGGAATCCTGGATCACCCAAAAATGGTGTGCTATAGCACACGAAAATCGCCGAAATGAGGCGATGCTCGCTTCGGCTCGCTTGACCCTCCAAATGGGCCGGACAAGCCGTGATGGCCAACCGTATGCATAGACAAGGTCTTGACGGACGCCCACGAACAAATTTGGCATTTTTGACGCCGAATCCGGATCACCCAAAAATGGTGTGCTATAGCACACGAAAATCGCCGAAATGAGGCGATGCTCGCTTTGGGCTCGCTTGACCCTCCAAATGGGCCGGACAAGCCGTGATGGCCAACCGTGATGCATAGACAAGGTCTTGACGGACGCCCACGAACAAATTTGGCATTTTTGACGCCGAATCCGGATCACCCAAAAATGGTGTGCTATAGCACACTAAAAATCGCCGAAATGAGGCGATGCTCGCCGGCTCGCTTGCCCCTCCAAATGGGCCGGACACCCCGTGTTGGCCACCCGTATGCATAGAGAAGGTCTTGACGGACGCNCACGACCAAATTTGGCATTTTTGACGTCGTAATCCGGATCACCCAANAAATGGTGTGCTATAGCACACGAAAATCGCCGAAATGAGGCGATGCTCGCTTCGGGCTCGCTTGACCCTCCAAATGGGCCGACAAGCCGTGATGGCCAACCGTATGCATAGACAAGGTCTTGACGGACGCCCACGAACAAATTTGGCATTTTTGACGCCGGAATATGGATCACCAAAAATGGTGTGCTATAGCACACGAAAATCGCCGAAATGAGGCGATGCTCGCCGGGGCTCGCTTTGACCCTCCAAATGGGCCGACAAGCCGTGATGGCCAACCGTATGCATAGACAAGGTCTTGACGGACGCCCACGAACAAATTTGGCATTTTTGACGCCGAATCCGGATCACCCAAAAAATGGTGTGCTATAGCACACGAAAAATCGCCGAAATGAGGCGATATTCGCTTTGGGCTCGCTTGACCCTCCAAATGGGCCGGACAAGCCGTGATGGCCAACCGTATGCATAGACAAGGTCTTGACGGACGCCCACGAACAAATTTGGCATTTTTGACGCCGAATCCGGATCACCCAAAAAATGGTGTGCTATAGCACACGAAAATCGCCGAAATGAGGCGATGCTCGCTTCGGGCTCGCTTTGACCCTCCAAATGGGCCGGACAAGCCGTGATGGCAAACCGTATGCATAGACAAGGTCTTGACGGATGTCCACGAAAAAATTTGGCATTTTTGACGCCGAATCCGGATCACCCAAAAATGGTGTGCTATAGCACACTAAAATCGCCGAAATGAGGCGTATGCTCGCTTCGGGGCTCGTTTGACCCTCTAAATGGGACGGACAAGCCGTGATGGCCAACCTTATGCATAGACAAGGTCTTGACGGACGTCCACGAACAAATTTGGTATTTTTGACGTTAGAATCCGGATCACCCAAAAAATGGTGTGCCATAGCACAGGAAAATCGTCGAAATGAGGCGTATGCTCGCTTCGGGGCTCGTTTGACCCTCCAATAGGGCCGTACAAGCCGTAATGGCCAAGCGTATGCATAGACAAGGTCTTGACGGACGTCCACGAACAAATTTGGCATTTTTGATGTCGTAATCTGGATCACCCAAAAAATGGTGTGCTATAGCACACGAAAATCGTCGAAATGAGGCGTATGCTCGCTTCGGGGCTCGTTTGACCCTCCAAATGGGCCGGACAAGCCGTGATGGCCAACCGTATCCATAGACAAGGTCTTGACGGACGCCCACGAACAAATTTGGCATTTTTGACGTCGGAATCCGGATCACCCAAAAAATGGTGTGCTATAGCACACGAAAATCATCGAAATGAGGGGTATGCTCGCTTCGGGGCTCGTTTGACCCTCCAAATGGGCCGGACAAGCCGTGATGGCCAACCGTATGCATAGACAAGGTCTTGACGGACATCCACGAACAAATTTTGCATTTTTGACGTCGAAATCCCGATCACCCAAAAAATGGTGTGTAATAGGACACGAAAATCCAAGAAATGAGGCGTATGCTCGCTCGGGGCTCGTTTGACCTTCCAAATGGGCCGACAAGCCGTGATGGCCAACCGTATGCATAGACAAGGTCTTGACGGACGCCCACGAACAAATTTGGCATTTTTGACATCGGAATCCGGATCACCCAAAAAATGGTGTGCTATAGCACACGAAAATCGTCGAAATATGGCGTTTGCTCGCTTCGGGGCTCCTTTGACCCTCCAAATGGGCCGGACAAGCCGTGATGGCCAACCGTATGCATAGACAAGGTCTTGACGGACGTCCACGAACAAATTTGGCATTTTTGACGTCGGAATCCGGATCACCCAAAAAATGGTGTGCTATAGCACACGAAAATCGTCGAAATGAGGCGTATGCTCGCTTCGGGGCTCGTTTGACCCTCCAAATGGGCCGGACAAGCCGTGATGGCCAACCGTATGCATAGACAAGGTCTTGACGGACGTCCACGAACAAATTTTGCATTTTTGACGTCGAAATCCGAATCACCCAAAAAATGGTGTGCTATAGCACACAAAAATCTTCGAAATGAAGCGTATGCTCCCTACGGGGCTTGTTTGACCCTCCAAATGGGCCTGACAAGATGTGATGGCCAACCGTATGCATAGACAAGGTCTTGACGGACGTCCACGAACAAATTTGGCATTTTTGACGTTGGAATCCGGATCACCCAAAAAATGGTGTGCTATAGCACACGAAAATCGTCGAAATGAGGCGTATGCTCGCTTCGGGGCTCGTTTGACCCTCCAAATGGGCTGGACAAGCCGTGATGGCCAACCGTATGCATAGACAAGGTCTTGACGGACGTCCACGAACAAATTTGGTATTTTTGACGTCGGAATCCGGATCACCCAAAAAATGGTGTGCTATAGCACACGAAAATCGCCGAAATGAGGCGTATGCTCGCTTCGGGGCTCGTTTGACCCTCCAAATGGGCCGGACAAGCCGTGATGGCCAACCGTATGCATAGACAAGGTCTTGACGGACGCCCACGAACAAATTTGGCATTTTTGACGTCGGAATTCGGATCACCCAAAAAATGGTGTGCTATAGCACACGAAAATCGTCGAAATGAGGCGTATGCTCGCTTCGGGGCTCGTTTGACCCTCCAAATGGGCCAGACAAGCCGTGATGGCCAACCGTATGCATATACAAGGTCTTGATGGATGTCCACGAACAAATTTGGCATTTTTTCCATCGGAATCCGGATCACCCACAAATTGTGTGCTATAGCACACGAAAATCGTCGAAATGAGGCGTATGCTCGCTTCGGGGCTCATTTGACCCTCCAAATGGGCCGGACAAGCCGTGATGGCCAACCATATGCATATACAAGGTCTTGACGGACGTCCACGAACAAATTTGGCATTTTTGACGTCAGAATCCGGATCACCCAAAAAATGGTGTGCTATAGCACACAAAAATCGTCGAAATGAGGCGTATGCTCGCTTCGGGGCTCGTTTGACCCTCCAAATGGGCCGGACTATCCGTGATGGCCAACCGTATGCATAAACAAGGTCTTGACGGACGTCCACGAACAAATTTGGCATTTTTTACGTTGGAATCTGGATCACCCAAAAAATGGTGTGCTATAGCACACAAAAATCGTCGAAATGAGGCGTATGCTCGCTTCGGAGCTCGTTTGACCCTCCAAATGGGCCGGACAAGCCGTGATGGCCAACCGTATGCATAGACAAGGTCTTGAAGGACGTCCACGAACAAATTTTGCATTTTTGACGTCGAAATCCAAATCACCCAAAAAATGGTGTGCTATAGCACACGAAAATCTTCGAAATGAGGCGTATGCTCCCTACGGGGCTCGTTTGACCCTCCAAATGGGCCGGACAAGCCGTGATGGCCAACCGTATGCATAGACAAGGTCTTGACGGACGTCCACGAACAAATTTGGCATTTTTGACGTCGGAATCCGGATCACCCAAAAAATGGTGTGCTATAGCACACGAAAATCGTCAAAATGAGGCGTATGCTTGCTTCGGAGCTCGTTTGACCCTCCAAATGGGCCGAACAAGCCGTGATGGCCAACCGTATGCATAGACAAGGTCTTGAAGGACGTCCACGAACAAATTTTGCATTTTTGACATCGAAATCCGAATCACCCAAAAAATGGTGTGCTATAGCACACGAAAATCTTCGAAATGAGGCGTATGCTCCCTACGGGGCTCGTTTGACCCTCCAAATGGGCCGGACAAGCCGTGATGGCCAACCGTATGCATAGAAAAGGTCTTGACGGACGTCCACGAACAAGTTTGGCATTTTTGACGTCGGAATCCGGATCACCCAAAAAATGGTGTGCTATAGCACACAAAAATCGTCGAAATGAGTCGTATGCTCGTTTCGGGACTCGTTTGACCCTCCAAATGGGCCGGACAAGCCGTGATGGCCAACCGTATGCATAGACAAGGTCTTGACGGACGTCCACGAACAAATTTGGCATTTTTGACGTCGGAATCCAGATCACCCAAAAAATGGTGTGCTATAGCACACGAAAATCGTCGAAATGAGGCGTATGCTCGCTTCGGAGCTCGTTTGACCCTCCAAATGGGCCGGACAAGCCATGATGGCCAACCGTATGCATAGACAAGGTCTTGAAGGACGTCCACGAACAAATTTTGCATTTTTGACATCGAAATCCGAATCACCCAAAAAATGGTGTGCTATAGCACACGAAAATCTTCGAAATGAGGCGTATGCTCCCTACGGGGCTCGTTTGACCCTCCAAATGGGCCGGACAAGCCGTGATGGCCAACCGTATGCATAGACAAGGTCTTGACGGACATCCACGAACAAGTTTGGCATTTTTGACGTCGGAATCCGGATCATCCAAAAATTGGTGTGCTATAGCACACGAAAATCGTCGAAATGAGGCGTATGCTCGCTTCGGGGCTCGTTTGACCCTCTAAATGGGTCAGACAAGCCGTGATGGCCAACCGTATGCATAGACAAGGTCTTGACGGACGTCCACGAATAAATTTTGCATTTTTCACGTCGGAATCCGGATCACCCAAAAAATGGTGTGCTATAGCACACGAAAATCGTTGAAATGAGGTGTATGCTCGCTTCGTGGCTCGTTTGACCCTCCAAATGGGCCGGAAAAGCCGTGATGGCCAACCGTATGCATAGACAAGGTCTTGACGGACGTCCACGAACAAATTTAGCATTTTTGACGTCGAAATCTGGATCACCCAAAAAATGGTGTGCTATAGCACACGAAAATCGTTGAAATGAGGCGTATGCTCGCTTCGGGGCTCGTTTGACCCTCCAAATGGGCTGGACAAGCCGTGATGGCCAACCGTATGCATAGACAAGGTCTTGACGAACGTCCACGAACAAATTTGGCATTTTTGACATTGGAATCTGGTTCACCTAAAAAATGGTGTGCTATAGCACACGAAAATCGTCGAAATGAGGCGTATGCTCGCTTCGGGGCTCGTTTTACCCTCCAAATGGGCCGGACAAGCCGTGATGGCCAACCGTATGCATAGACAAGGTCTTGACGGACGTCCACGAACAAATTTGGCATTTTTGACGTCGGAATCCGGATCACCCAAAAAAATGGTGTGCTATAGCACATGAAAATCGTCGAAATGAGGCGTATGCTCGCTTCGGGGCTCGTTTGACCCTCCAAATGGGCCGGACAAGCCGTGATGGCCAACCATATGCATAGACAAGGTCTTGACGGACGTCCACGAACAAATTTGGCTTTTGTGACGTCGGAATCCGGATCACCCAAAAAATGGTGTGCTATAGCACACGAAAATCGTCGAAATGAGGCGTATGCTCGCTTCGGGGCTTGTTTGACCCTCCAAATGGGCCGGACAAGCCGTGATGGCCAACCGTATGCATAGACAAGGTCTTGACGGACGTCCACGAACAAATTTGGCATTTTTGACGTCGGAATCTGGATCACCCAAAAAATGGTGTGCTATAGCACACGAAAATCGTCGAAATGAGGCGTGTGCTCGCTTCGGGGCTCGTTTGACCCTCCAAATGGGCCAGACAAGCCGTGATGGCCAACCGTATGCACAGGCAAGGTCTTGACGGACGTCCACGAACAAATTTGGCATTTTTTTCGTCGGCATCCGGATCACCCAAAAAATGGTGTGCTATTGCACAAGAAAATCGTCGAAATGAGGCGTATGCTCGCTTTGGGGCTCGTTTGACCCTCCAAATGGGCCGGACAAGCCGTGATGGCCAACCGTATGAATAGACAAGGTCTTGACGGATGTCCACGAACAAATTTGGCATTTTTGACGTTGGAATCCGGATCACCCAAAAAATGGTGTGCTATAGCACACGAAAATCGTCGAAGTGAGGCGTATGCTCGCTTTGGGGCTCGTTTGACCCTCCAAATGGGCCGGGCAATTCGTGATGGCCAATCGTATGCATAGACAAGGTCTTGACGGACGTCCACGAACAAATTTGGCATTTTTGACGTCGGAATCCGGATCACCCAAAAAATGGTGTGCTATAGCACACGAAAATCGTTGAAATGAGGCGTATGCTCGCTTCGGGGCTCGTTTTACCCTCTGAATGGGCCGGACAATCCGTGATGGCCAGCCGTATGCATATACAAGGTCTTGACGGACGTCCATGAACAAATTTGGCAATTTTGACGTCGGAATCCGGATCACCCAAAAAATGGTGTGCTAGAGCACACGAAAATCGTCAAAATGAGGCGTATGCTCGCTTCGGGGCTCGTTTGACCCTCCAAATGGGCCGGACAAGCCATGATGGCCAAGCGTATGCATAGACAAGGTCTTGACGGACGTCCACGAACAAATTTGGCATTTTTGACGTCGGAATCCGGATCACCCAAAAAATGGTGTGCTGTAGCACACGAAAATCGTTGAAATGAGGCGTATGCTCGCTTCGGGGCTCGTTTGACCCTCCAAATGGGCCGGACAAGCCATGATGGCCAAGCGTATGCATAGACAAGGTCTTGACGGACGTCCACGAACAAATTTGGCATTTTTGACGTCGGAATCCGGATCACCCAAAAAATGGTGTGCTGTAGCACACGAAAATCGTCAAAATGAGGCGTGTGCTCGCTTCGGGGCTCGTTTGACCCTCCAAATGGGCCAGACAAGCCGTGATGGCCAACCGTATGCATAGGCAAGGTCTTGACGGACGTCCACGAACAAATTTGGCATTTTTGACATCGGCATCCGGATCACCCAAAAAATGGTGTGCTATAGCACACGAAAATCGTCGAAATGAGGCGTATGCTCGCTTCGGGGCTCGTTTGACCCTCCAAATGTGGCGGACAAGCCGTGATGGCCAACCGTATGCATATAAAAGGTCTTCACAGACGTCCACGAAAAAATTTGGCATTTTTGACGTCGGAATCTGGATCACCCAAAAAATGGTGTGCTATAGCACACGAAAATCGTCGAAATGAGGCGTATGCTCGCTTCGGGGCTCGTTTGACCCTCCAAATAGGCCGGACAAGCCATGATGGCCAACCGTATGCATAGAAAAGGTCTTCACGGACGTCCACGAAAAAATTTGGCATTTTTGACGTCGGAATCCGGATCACCCCAAAAATGGTGTGCTATAGCACACGAAAATCGTCGAAATGAGGCGTATGCTCGCTTCAGGGATCGTTTGACCCTCCAAATGGGCCGGACAAGCCGTGATGGCCAAGCGTATGCATAGACAAGGTCTTGACGGACGTCCATGAACAAATTTGGCATTTTTGACGTCAGAATCCGGATCACCCAAAAAATGGTGTGCTATAGCACACGAAAATCGTCGAAATGAGGCGTATGCTCGCTTCGGGGCTCGTTTGACACTCCAAATGGGCCGGACAAGCCATGATGGCCAAGCGTATGCATAGACAAGGTCTTGACGGACGTCCAGGAATAAATTTGGCATTTTTGACGTCAGAATCCGGATCACCCAAAAAATGGTGTGCTATAGCACACGAAAATCGTTGAAATGAGGCGTATGCTCGCTTCGGGGCTCGTTTGACCCTCCAAATGGGCCGGACAATCTGTGATGGCCAGCCGTATGCATAGACAAGGTCTTGACGGACGTCCACGAACAAATTTGGCATTTTTGACGTTGGAATCCGGATCACCCAAAAAATGGTGTGCTAGAGCACATGAAAATCATCGAAATGAGGCGTATGCTCGCTTCGGGGCTCGTTTGACCCTCCAAATGGGCCGGACAAGCCGTGATGGCCAAGCGTATGCATAGACAAGGTCTTGACGGACGTCCAAGAACAAATTTGGCATTTTTGACGTCAGAATCCGGATCACCCAAAAAATGGTGTGCTATAGCACACGAAAATCGTCGAAATGAGGCGTATGCTCGCTTCGGGGCTCGTTTGACCCTCCAAATGGGCCGTACAAGCCGTGATGGCCAACCGTATGCATAGACAAGGTCTTGACGTACGTCCATGAAAAAATTTGGCATTTTTGACGTCGGAATACGAATCACCCAAAAAATTGTGTGCTATAGCACACGAAAATCGTCGAAATGAGGTGTATGCTCGCTTCGGGGCTCGTTTGACCCTCCAAATGGGCCGGACAAGCCGTGATGGCCAACCGTATGCATAGAAAAGGTCTTGACGGATGTCCACGAAAAAATTTGGCATTTTTGAAGTCGGAATCCGGATCACCCAAAAAATGGTGTGCTATAGCACACGAAAATCGTCGAAATGAGGCATATATTCGCTTCGGGGCTCGTTTGACCCTCCAAATGGGCCGGACAAGCCGTGATGGCCAACCGTATGCATAGACAAGGTCTTGAAGGACGTCCATGAATAAATTTGGCATTTTTGACGTCAGAATCCGGATCACCCAAAAAAAGGTGTGCTATAGCACACGAAAATCGTCGAAATGAGGCGTATGCTCGCTTCGGGGCTCGTTTGACCCTCCAAATGTGGCGGACAAGCCATGATGGCCAACCGTATGCATATAAAAAGTCTTCACGGATGTCCACGAAAAAATTTGGCCTTTTTGACGTCGGAATCCGGATCACCCAAAAAATGGTGTGCTATAGCACACGAAAATCGTCGAAATGAGGCGTATGCTCGCTTCGGGGCTCGTTTGACCCTCCAAATGGGCCGTACAAGCCATGATTGCCAACCGTATGGATAGACAAGGTCTTGATGGACGTCCACGAACAAATTTGGCATTTTTGACGTCGGAATCCGGATCACCCAAAAAATGGTGTGCTATAGCACACGAAAATCGTCGAAATGAGGCGTATGCTCGCTTCGGGGCTCGTTTGACCCTCCAAATAGGCCGGACAAGCCATGATGGCCAACCGTATGCATAGAAAAGGTCTTCACGGACGTCCACGAAAAAATTTGGCATTTTTGACGTCAGAATCCGGATCACCCAAAAAATGGTGTGCTATAGCACACGAAAATCGTCGAAATGAGGCGTATGCTCGCTTCGGGGCTCGTTTGACCCTCCAAATAGGCCGGACAAGCCATGATGGCCAACCATATGCATAGAAAAGGTCTTGACGGACGTCCACGAACAAATTTGGCATTTTTAACGTCGGAATCCGGATCACCCAAAAAATGGTGTGCTATAGCACACGAAAATCATCGAAATGAGGCATATATTCGCTTCGGGGCTCGTTTGACCCTCCAAATGGGCCGGACAAGCCGTGATGGCCAACCGTATGCATAGACAAGGTCTTGAAGGATGTGCACGAATAAATTTGGCATTTTTTACGTCGGAATCCGGATCACCCAAAAAATGGTGTGCTATAGCACACGAAAATCGTCAAAATGAGGCGTATGCTCGCTTCGGGGCTCGTTTGACCCTCCAAATGGGCCGAACAAGCCGTGATGGCCAACCGTATGAATAGTCAAGGTCTTGACGGACGTCCACGAATAAATTTGGCATTTTTGACGTCGGAATCTGGATCACCCAAAAAATGGTGTGCTATAGCACACGAAAATCGTCGAAATGAGGCGTATGCTCGCTTCGGGGCTCGTTTGACCCTCCAAATGTGGCGGACAAGCCGTGATGGCCAACCGTATGCATAGACAAGGTCTTGACGGACGTCCACGAAAAAATTTGGCATTTTTGACGTCGGAATCCGGATCACCCAAAAAATGGTGTGTTATAGCATATGAAAATCGTTGAAATGAGGCGTATGGTCGCTTCGGGGCTCGTTTGACCCTCCAAATGGGCCGGATAAGCCGTGATTGCAAACCGTTTGCATAGACAAGGTCTTGACGGACGTCCACGAACAAATTTGGCATTTTTGATGTCGGAATCCGGATCACCCAAAAAATGGTGTGCTATAGCACATAAAAATCGTCGAAATGAGGCGTATGCTCGCTTCGGGGCTTGTTTGACCCTCCAAATGGGCCGGACAAGCCGTGATGGCCAACCGTATGCATACACAAGGTCTTGACGGATGTCCACGAAAAAATTTGGCATTTTTGACATCGGAATCCGGATCACTCAAAAAATGGTGTGCTATAGCACACGAAAATCGTCGAAATGAGGCGTATGCTTGCTTCGGTGCTCGTTTGACCCTCCAAATTGGCCGGACAAGCCGTGATGGCCAGCCGTATGCATAGACAAAGTCTTGACGGACGTCCACGAACAAATTTGGCATTTTTGACGTCGGAATCCGGATCACCCAAAAAATGGTGTACTATAGCAAACGAAAATTGTCGAAATGAGGCGTATGCTTTCTTCGGGGCTCGTTTGACCCTCCAAATGGGCCGGACAAGCCGTGATGGCCAACCGTATGCATAGACAAGGTCTTGATGGACTTCCACGAACAAATTTGGCATTGTTGACGTCGGAATCTGGATCACCCAAAAAATAGTGTGCTATAGCACACGAAAATCGTTGAAATGAGCCGTATGCTCGCTTCGGGGCTCATTTGACCCTCCAAATGGGCCGGACAAGCCGTGATGGCCAACCGTATGCATAGACAAGGTCTTGACGGACGTCCACGAACAAATTTGGCATTTTTGACGTCGGAATCCGGATCACACAAAAAATGGTGAGCTATAGCACACGAAAATCATCGAAATGAGGCGTGTGCTCGCTTCGGGGCTCGTTTGACCCTCCAAATGGGCCAGACAAGCCGTGATGGCCAACCTTATGCATAGGCAAGGTCTTGACGGACATCCACGAACAAATTTTGCATTTTTGACGTCAGAATCCGGATCACCCAAAAAATGGTGTGCTATAGCACACGAAAATCGTCGAAATGAGGCGTATGCTCGCTCCGGGGCTCGTTTGACCCTCCAAATGGGCCGGACAAGCCGTGATGGCCAACCGTATGTATAGAAAAGGTCTTGACGGATGTCCACGAACAAAATTGTCACTTTTGACGTCGGAATTCGGATCACCCAAAAAATGGTGTGCTATAGCACACGAAAATCGTTGAAATGAGGCGTATGCTTGCTTCGGGGCTCGTTTGACCCTTCAAATGGGCCTTACAAGCCGTGATGGCCAACCCTATGCATTGACAACGTATTGACGGATGTCCACGAAAAAATTTGGCATTTTTGACGTCGGAATCCGGATCACCCAAAAAATGGTGTGCTATAGCACATGAAAATCGTCGAAATGAGGCGTATGCTCGCTTCGCGGCTTGTTTGACCCTCCAAATGGGCCGGACAAGCCGTGATGGACAACCGTATGCATAGACAAGGTCTTGACGGGCGTCCACGAACAAATTTGGCATTTTTGATGTCCGAATCCGGATCACCCAAAAAATGGTGTGCTATAGCACACGAAAATCGTCGAAATAAGGCGTATGCTCGCTTCGGGGCTCGTTTGACCCTCCAAATGGGCCGGACAAGCCGTGATGGCCAGCCGTATGCATAGACAAGGTCTTGACGGATGTCCACGAACAAATTTGGCATTTTTGACGTCGGAATCTGGATCACCCAAAAAATTGTGTGCTATAGCACATGAAAATCGTCGAAATGAGGCGTATGCTCGCTTCGGGGCTCGTTTGACCCTCCAAATGGCCCGGAAAAGCCGTGATGGCCAACCGTATGCATAGACAAGGTCTTGACGGACATCCATGAACAAATTTGGCATTTTTGACGTCGGAATCCGGATCACCCAAAAAATGGTGTGCTATAGCACATGAAAATCGTCGAAATGAGGCGTATGCTCGCTTCGGGGCTCGTTTGACCCTCCAAATGGGCCGGACAAGCCGTGATGGCCAACCGTATGCATAGACAAGGTCTTGACAGACGTCCACGAACAAATTTGGCATTTTTGACGTCGGAATACGGATCACCCAAAAAATAATGTGCTATAGCACACGAAAATTGTCGAAATGAGGCGTATGCTCACTTCGGGGCTCGTTTGACCCTCCAAATGGGCCGGACAAGCCGCGATGGCCAACCGTATGCATAGACAAGGTCTTGACGGACGTCCACGAACAAATTTGGCATTTTTGACGTCGGAATCCGGATCACCCAAAAAATGGTGTGCTATAGCACACGAAAATCGTCGAAATGAGGCGTATGCTCGCTTCGGGGCTCGTTTGACTCTCCAAATGGGCCGGACAAGTCGTGATGGCCAACCGTATGCATAGACAAGGTCTTGATGGACGTCCACGAACAAATTTGGCATTTTTGACGTCGGAATACGGATCACCCAAAAAATGGTGTGTTATAGCACACGAAAATCGTCGAAATGAGGCGTATGCTCGCTTCGGGGCTCGTTTGACCCTCCAAATGGGCCGGACAAGCCGTGATGGCCAACCGTATGCATAGACAAGGTCTTGACGGATGTCCACGAACAAAATTGTCACTTTTGACGTCGGAATCCGGATCACCCAAAAAATGGTGTGCTATAGCACACGAAAATCGTTGAAATGAGGCGTATGCTTGCTTCGGGGCTTGTTTGACCCTCCAAATGGGCCTTACAAGCCGTGATGGCCAACCCTATGCATTGACAATGTCTTGACGGATGTCCACGAAAACATTTTGTCTTTTTTGACGTCGGAATCCGGATCACCCAAAAAATGGTGTGCTATAGCACACGAAAATCGTCGAAATGAGGCGTATGCTCGCTTCGGGGCTTGTTTGACCCTCCAAATGGGCCGGACAAGCCTTGATGGCCAACCGTATGCATAGACAAGGTCTTGACGGGTGTCCACGAATAAATTTGGCATTTTTGACGTCGGAATCCGGATCACCCAAAAAATGGTGTGCTATAGCACACGAAAATCGTCGAAATGAGGCGTATGCTCGCTTCGGGGCTCGTTTGACCCTCCAAATGGGCCGGACAAGCCGTGATGGCCAACCGTACAAGGTCTTGACGGATGTCCACGAACAAAATTGACACTTTTGACGTCGGAATCCGGATCACCCAAAAAATGGTGTGCTATAGCACACGAAAATCGTTGAAATGAGGCGTATGCTTGCTTCGGGGCTCGTTTGACCCTCCAAATGGGCCTTACAAGCCGTGATGGCCAACCCTATGCATTGACAACATCTTGACGGATGTCCACGAAAACATTTTGGCATTTTTGACGTCGGAATCCGGATCACCCAAAAAATGGTGTGCTATAGCACATGAAAATCGTCGAAATGAGGCGTATGCTCGCTTCGGGGCTCGTTTGACCCTCCAAATGGGCCGGCCAAGCCGTGATGGCCAACCGTATACATAGGCAAGGTCTTGACGGACGTCCACGAATAAATTTGGCATTTTTGACGTCGGAATCCGGATCACCCAAAAAATGGTGTGCTATAGCACATGAAAATCGTCGAAGTGAGGCGTATGCTCGCTTCGGGGCTCGTTTGACCCTCCAAATGGGCCGGACAAGCCGTGATGGCCAACCGTATGCATAGACAAGGTCTTGACGGACGTCCACGAACAAATTTGGCATTTTTGACATCGGAATATGGATCACCCAAAAAATGGTGTGCTATAGCACATGAAAATCGTCGAAATGAGGCGTATGCTCGCTTCGGGGCTCGTTTGACCCTCCAAATGGGCCGGACAAGCCGTGATGGCCAACCGTATGCATAGACAAGGTCTTGACAGATGTCCACGAACAAATTTGGCATTTTTGACGTCGGAATACGGATCACCCAAAAAATAATGTGCTATAGCACACGAAAATTGTCGAAATGAGGCGTATGCTCGCTTCGGGGCTCGTTTGACCCTCCAAATGGGCCGGACAAGCCGTGATGGCCAACCGTATGCATAGACAAGGTCTTGACGGACGTCCACGAACAAATTTGGCATTTTTGACGTCGGAATCTGGATCACCCAAAAAATTGTGTGCTATAGCACACGAAAATCGTCGAAATGAGGCGTATGCTCGCTTCGGGGCTCGTTTGACCCTCCAAATGGCCCGGACAAGCCGTGATGGCCAACCGTATGCATAGACAAGGTTTTAACGGACGTCCACGAACAAATTTGGCATTTTTGACGTCGGAATCCGGATAGCCAAAAAATGGTGTGCTATAGCACATGAAAATCGTCGAAATGAGGCGTATGGTCGCTTCAGGACTCGTTTGACCCTCCAAATGGGCCGGACAAGCCGTGATGGCCAATCGTATGCATAGACAAGGTCTTGACGGACGTCCACGAACAAATTTGGCATTTTTGACATCGGAATACGGATCACCCAAAAAATGGTGTGCTATAGCACATGAAAATCGTCGAAATGAGGCGTATGCTCGCTTCGGGGCTCGTTTGACCCTCCAAATGGGCCGGACAAGCCGTGATGGCCAATCGTATGCATAGACAAGGTCTTGACAGACGTCCACGAACAAATTTGGCATTTTTGACGTCGGAATACGGATCACCCAAAAAATAATGTGCTATAGCACACGAAAATTGTCGAAATGAGGCGTATGCTCGCTTCGGGGCTCGTTTGACCCTCCAAATGGGCCGGACAAACCGTGATGGCCAACCGTATGCATAGAAAAGTTCTTGACGGATGTCCACGAACAAATTTGGCATTTTTGACGTCGAAATCTGGATCACCCAAAAAATGGTGTGCTATAGCACACGAAAATCGTCTAAATGAGGCGTATGCTCGCTTCGGGGCTCGTTTGACCCTCCAAATGGGCCGAACAAGCCGTGATGGCCAACCGTATGCATAGACAAGGTTTTAACGGACGTCCACGAACAAATTTGGCATTTTTGACGTCGGAATCCGGATAGCCAAAAAATGGTGTGCTATAGCACATGAAAATCGTCGAAATGAGGCGTATGGTCGCTTCAGGACTCGTTTGACCCTCCAAATGGGCCGGACAAGCCGTGATGGCCAATCGTATGCATAGACAAGGTCTTGACGGACGTCCACGAACAAATTTGGCATTTTTGACGTCGAAATACGGATCACCCAAAAAATGGTATGCTATAGCACACGAAAATCGTCGAAATGAGGCGTATGCTCGCTTCGGGGCTCGTTTGACCCTCCAAATGGGCCGGACAAGCCTTTAAGGCCAACCGTATGCATAGACAAGGTCTTGACGGACGTCCACGATCAAATTTGGCATTTTTGACATTGGAATCCAGATCACCCAAAAAATGGTGTGCTATAGCACACGAAAATCGTCGAAATGAGGCGTATGCTCGCTTCGGGGCTTGTTTGACCCTCCAAATGGGCCGGACAAGCCATGATGGCCAACCGTATGCATAGCCAAGGTCTTGACGGACGTCCACGAACAAATTTGGCATTTTTGACGTCGGAATCCGGATCACCCAAAAAATGGTGTGCTATAGCACACGAAATTCGTCGAAATGAGGCGTATGCTCGCTTCGGGGCTCGTTTGACCCTCCAAATGGGCCGGACAAGCCGTTATGGCCAACCGTAAAATAGAAAAGGTCTTGACGGATGTCCACGAACAAATTTGGCATTTTTGACGTCGGAATCCGAATCACCCAAAAAATGGTGTGCTATAGCACACAAAAATCGTCGAAATGAGGCGTATGCTCGCTTCGGGGCTCGTTTGACCCTCCAAATGGGACGGACAAGCCGTGATTGCCAACCGTATGCATAGAAAAGGTCTTGACGGACGTCCACGAACAAATTTGGAATTTTTGACGTTGGAATCCGGATCACCCAAAAAATGGTGTGCCATAGCACACGAAAATCATCGAAATGAGGCGTATGCTCGCTTCGGGGCTTGTTTGACCCTCCAAATGGGCCGGACAAGCCGTTATGGACAACCTTATGCATAGACAAGGTCTTGGCGGACGTTCACGAACAAATTTAGCATTTTTGACATCGGATTTCGGATCACCCAAAAAATGGTGTGCTATATGGCACACGAAAATCATCGAAATGAGGCGTATGCTCGCTTCGGGACTCGTTTGACCCTCCAAATGGGCTGGACAAGCCGTGATGGCCAACCGTATGAATAGAAAAGGTCTTGACGGACGTCCACGAACATATTTGGCATTTTTGACGTCGAAATCCGGATCACCCAAAAATGGTGTGCTATAGCACACGAAAATCGTCGAAATGAGGCGTATGCTCGCTTCGGGGCTCGTTTGACCCTCCAAATGGGCCGGACAATCCATGATGGACCGTATGCATAGACAAGGTCTTGACGGACGTCCACGAACAAATTTGGCATTTTTGACGTTGGAATCTGGATCACCCAAAAAATGGTGTGCTATAGCACACGAAAATCGTCGAAATGAGGCGTATGCTCGCTTCGGGGCTCGTTTGACCCTCCAAATGGGCCGGACAAGCCGTGATGGCCAACCGTATGCATAGACAAGGTCTTGACGGATGTCCACGAACAAATTTGGCATTTTTGACTTCGGAATCTGGATCACCCAAAAAATGGTGTGCTATAGCACACGAAAATCGTCGAAATGAGGCGTATGCTCGCTTCGGGGCTCGTTTGACCCTCCAAATGGGCCGGACAAGCCGTGATGGACAACCGTGTCTATAGACAAGGTCTTGACGGACGTCCACGAACAAATTTGGCATTTTTGACATCGGAATCCGGATCACCCAAAAAATGGTGTGCTATAGCACACGAAAATTGTCGAAATGAGGCGTATGCTCGCTTCGGGGCTCGTTTGACCCTCCAAATGGGCCGGACAAGCCATGATGGCAAACCGTATGCATAGACAAGGTCTTGATAGATGTCCACGAACAAATTTGGCATTATTGACGTCGGAATCCGGATCACCCAAAAAATGGTGTGATATAACACACGAAAATTGTCGAAATGAGGCGTATGCTCGCTTCGGGGCTCGTTTGACCCTCCAAATGGGCCGGACAAGCTGTGATGGCCAACCGTATGCATAGACAAGGTCTTGAAGGACGTCCACGAACAAATTTGGCATTTTTGATGCCGGAATCTGGATCACCCAAAAAATGGTGTGCTATAGCACACAAAAATCGTCGAAATGAGGCGTATGCTCGCTTCGGGGCTCGTTTGACCCTCCAAATGGGCCGGACAAGCCGTGATGGCCAACCGTATGCATAGATAAGGTCTTGACGGACGTCCATGAACAAATTTGGCATTTTGACGTCAGAATCTGGATCACCCAAAAAATGGTGTGCTATAGCACACGAAAATTGTCGAAATGAGGCGTATGCTCGCTTCGGGGCTCGTTTGACCCTCCAAATGGGCCGGACAAGCCGTGATGGCCAACCGTATGCATAGACAAGGTCTTGACGGACGTCCACGAATAAATTTGGCATTTTTGACGTCGGAATCCGGATCACCCAAAAAATGGTGTGCTATAGCACACGAAAATCGTCGAAATGAGGCGTATGCTCGCTTCGGGGCTCGTTTGACCCTCCAAATGGGCCGGACAAGCCGTGATGGCCAACCGTATGCATAGACAAGGTCTTGACGGATGTTCATGAACAAATTTGGCATTTTTGACGTCGGAATCCGGATCACCGAAAAAAAGGGTGTGCTATAGCACACGAAGATCGTCGAAATGATGCGTATGCTCGCTTCGGGGCTCGTTTGACCCTCCAAATGAGCTGGACAATCCGTGATGGCCAACCGTATGCATAGACAAGGTCTTGATGGACGTCCACGAACAAATTTGGCATTTTTGACGTCGGAATCCGGATCACCTAAAAAATGGTGTGCTATAGCACATGAAAATCGTTGAAATGAGGCGTATGCTCGTTTCGGGGCTCGTTTGACCCTCCGAATGGGCTGGACAAGCCGTGATGGCCAACTGTATGCATAGAGAAGGTCTTGACGGACGTCCACGAACAAATTTGGCATTTTGACGTCAGAATCCGGATCACCCAAAAAATGGTGTGCTATAGCACACGAAGATCGTCGAAATGATGCGTATGCTCGCTTCGGGGCTCGTTTGACCCTCCAAATGGGATGGACAATCCTAGATAGCCAACCGTATGCATAGACAAGGTCTTGACGGACGTCCACGAACAAATTTGGCATTTTTGACGTCAGAATCCGGATCACCTAAAAAATGGTGTGCTATAGCACAGAAAATCGTCGAAATGAGGCGTATGCTCGTTTCGGGGCTCGTTTGACCCTCCCAATGGGCCGGACAAGCCGTGATGGCCAACCGTATGCATAGACAAGGTCTTGACAGACGTCCACGAACAAATTTGGCATTTTTGACGTCGGAATCTGGATCACCCAAAAAATGGTGTGCTATAGCACACGAAAATCGTCGAAATGAGGCGTATGCTCGCTTCGGGGCTCGTTTGACCCTCCAAATGGGCCGGACAATCCGTGATGGCCAACCGTATGCATAGACAAGGTCTTGACGGACGTCCACGAACAAATTTGGCATTTTTGACGTCGGAATCCGAATCACCTAAAGAATGGTGTGCTATAGCACACGAAAATCATCGAAATGAGGCGTATGCTCGTTTCGGGGCTCGTTTGACCCTCCGAATGGGCCGTACAAGCCGTGATGGTCAACCGTATGCATTGACAAGGTCTTTACGGATATCCACGAACAAATTTTGCATTTTTGACGTTGGAATCCGGATCACCCAAAAAATGGTGTGCTATAGCACACAAAAATCGTCGAAATGAGGCGTATGCTCGCTTCGGGGCTCGTTTGACCCTCCAAATGGGCCGGACAATCCGTGATGGCCAACCGTATGCATAGACAAGGTCTTGACAGACGTCCACGAACATATTTGGCATTTTTGACGTCGGAATCCGGATCACCTAAAAAATGGTGTGCTATAGCACACGAAAATCGTCGAAATGAGGCGTATGCTCGTTTTGGGGCTCGTTTGACCCTCCGAATGGGCCGGACAAGCCGTGATGGCCAACCGTATGCATCGACAAGGTCTTGATGGACGTCTATGAACAAATTTGTCATTTTTGACGTCGGAATCCGGATCACTTAAAAAATGGTGTGCTATAGCACACGAAAATCGTTGAAATGAGGCGTATGCTCGCTTCGGGGCTCGTTTGACCCTCCAAATGGGCCGGACTAGCCGTGATGGCCAACCGTATGCATATACAAGGTCTTGACGGACGTCCACGAACAAATTTGGCATTTTTGATGTCGGAATTCGGATCACCCAAAAAATGGTGTGCTATAGCACACGAAAATCGTCGAAATGAGGCGTATGCTCGCTTCGGGGCTCGTTTGACCCTCCAAATGGGCCGGACAAGCTGTGATGGCCAACCGTATGCATAGACAAGGTCTTGACAGACGTCCACGAACAAATTTGGCATTTTTGACGTAGGAATCCGGATCACCCAAAAAATGGTGTGCTATAGCACACGAAAATCGTCGAAATGAGGCGTATGCTCGCTTCGGGGCTCGTTTGACCCTCCAAATGGGCCGGACAAGCCGTGATGGCCAACCGTATGCATAGACAAGGTCTTGACAGACGTCCATTAATAAATTTGGTATTTTTGACGTCGGAATCCGGATAATCCAAAAAATGGTGTGCTATAGCACACGAAAATCGTCGAAATGAGGCGTATGCTCGCTTTGGGGCTTGTTTGACCCTCCAAATGGGCCGTACAAGCCATGATGGCCAACCGTATGCATAGATAAGGTCTTGATGGACGACCACGAACAAATTTGGCATTTTTGACGTCGGAATCCGGATCTCCCAAAAAATGGTGTGCTATAGCACACGAAAATCGTCGAAATGAGGCGTATGCTCGCTTCGGGGCTCGTTTGACCCTCCAAATGGGCCGGACTAGCCGTGATGGCCAACCGTATGCATAGACAAGGTCTTGACGGACGTCCACGAACAAATTTGGCATTTTTGACATCGCAATCCGGATCACCCAAAAAATGGTGTGCTATAGCACACGAAAATCATCGAAATGAGGCGTATGCTCGCTTCGGGGCTCGTTTGACCCTCCAAATGGGCCGGACAAGCCGTGATGTCCAACTGTATGCATAGACAAGGTCTTGACGGACGTCCACGAACAAATTTGGCATTTTTGACGTCGGAATCCGGATCACCCAAAAAATGGTGTGCTATAGCACACGAAAATCGTCAAAAAGAGGCGCATGCTCGTTTCGGGGCTCGTTTGACCCTCTAAATGGGCCGGACAAGCCGTGATGGCCAACCGTATGCATAGACAAGGTCTTGACGGACGTCCAAGAACAAATTTGGCATTTTTGACGTCGGAATCTGGATCACCCAAAAAATGCTGTGCTATTGCACACGAAAATCGTCGAAATGAGGCGTATGCTCGCTTCGTGCTCGTTTGACCCTCCAAATGGGCCGGACAAGCCGTGATGGCCAATTGTATGCATAGACAAGGTCTTGACGGACGTCTATGAACAAATTTGGCATTTTTGACGTCGGAATCCGGATCACCCAAAAAATGGTGCTATAGCACACGAAAATCGTCAAAATGAGGCGTATGCTCACTTCGGGGCTCGTTTGACCCTCCAAATGGGCCGGACAAGCCGTG
Organism: Solanum arcanum; assembly: GCA_027789145.1. Taxonomy (NCBI): domain Eukaryota; kingdom Viridiplantae; phylum Streptophyta; class Magnoliopsida; order Solanales; family Solanaceae; genus Solanum; species Solanum arcanum. Next base: position 6,261,157 of record CM050936.1, read on the forward strand.
ATGTCCAACCGTATGCATAGACAAGGTCTTGACGAATGTCCACGAACAAATTTCGCATTTTTGATGTCGGAATCCGGATCACCCAAAAATGGTGTGCTATAGCACACGAAAATCGTCGAAATGAGGCATATGCTCACTTCGGGGCTCTTTTGACCCTCCAAATGGGCCGGACAAGCCGTGATGGCCAACCGTATGCATAGACAAGGTCTTGACAGACGTCCACGAACAAATTTGGAATTTTTGACGTCGGAATCCGGATCACCCAAAAAATGGTGTGCTATAGCACATGAAAATCGTCGAAATGAGGCGTATGCTCGCTTCGGGGCTCATTTGACCCTCCAAATGGGCCAGAAAAGCCGTGATGGTGAACCGTATGCATAGACAAGGTCTTGACGGACGTCCACGAACAAATTTGGCATTTTTGACGTCGGAATCCGGATCACCCAAAAAATGGTGTGCTATAGCACACGAAAATCGTCGAAATGAGGCGTATGCTCGCTTCGGGGCTTGTTTGACCCTCCAAATAAGCTGGACAAGCCGTGATGAACAACCGTATGCATAGACAAGGTCTTGATGGACGTCCACGAACAAGTTTGGCATTTTTAACGTCGGAATCCGGATCACCCAAAAAATAGTGTGCTATAGCACACGAAAATCGTCGAAATGAGGCGTATGCTCGCTTCGGGGCTCGTTTGACCCTCCAAATGGGCCGAAAAAGCCGTGATTTCCAACCATATGCATAGACAAGGTCTTGACGGACGTAAACGAACAAATTTGACATTTTTGACGTCGGATTCGGATCACCCAAAAAATGGTGTGCTATAACACACGAAAATCGTCGAAATGAGGTGTATGCTCGTTTCGGGGCTCGTTTGACCCTCCAAATGGGCCGGACAAGCCGTGATGGAAAATCGTATGCATAGACAAGGTCTTGACGGACGTCCACGAACAAATTTGGCATTTTTGACGTCGGAATCCGGATCAACAAAAAAATGGTGTGCTATAGCACACGAAAATCGTCGAAATGAGGCGTATGCTCGCTTCGGGCTCGTTTGACCCTCCAAATGGGCCAGACAAGCCGTGATGGCCAACCGTATGCATAGACAAGGTCTTGACGAACGTCCATGAACAAATTTTGCATTTTAGACGTCGGAATCCAGATCACCCAAAAAATGGTGTGCTATAGCACACGAAAATTGTCGAAATGAGGCGTATGCTCGCTTCGGGGCTCGTTTGACCCTCCAAATTGACCGGACAAGCCGTGATGGCCAACCGTATGCATAGACAAGGTCTTGACGGACGTCCACGAACAAATTTGGCATTTTTGACGTCGGAATCCGGATCACCAAAAAAATGGTGTGCTATAGCACACGAAAATCGTCGAAATGAGCCGTATACTCTTTTCGGGGCTCGTTTGACCCTCCAAATAGGCCGGACAAGCCGTGATGGCCAACCGCATGCATAGACAAGTTTTTGACGGACGTCCACGAACAAATTTGGCATTTTTGACGTTGGAATCTGGATCACCAAAAAAAAGGTGTGCTATAGCACACGAAAATCGTCGAAATGAGGCGTATGCTCGTTTTGGGGCTCGTTTGACCCTCCAAATGGGCCGGACATGCCGTGATGGCCAACTGTATGCATAGACAAGGTCTTGACGGACGTCCACGAACAAATTTAACATTTTTTACGTTGGAATCCGGATCACCCAAAAAATGGTGTGCTATAGCACACGAAAATCGTGGAAATGAGGCGTATGCTCGCTTCGGGGCTCGTTTGATTCTCCAAATGGGCCGGACAAGCTGTTATGGCCAACCATATGCATAGTAAAGGTCTTGACGGATGTCCACGAACAAATTTGGTATTTTTGACGTTAAAATCCGGATCACCCAAAAAATGGTGTGCTAGCACACAGAAATCATCGAAATGAGGCGTATGCTCGCTTCGGGGCTCGTTTGACCCTCCAAATGGCCCGGAAAAGCCGTGATGGCCAACCGAATGCATAGACAAGGTCTTGACGGACGTCCACGATTAAATTTGGCATTTTGGACGTCGGAATCCGGATCACCCAAAAAATGGTGTGCTACAGCACACGAAAATCGTCGAAATGAGGCGTATGCTCGCTTCGGGGCTCGTTTGACCCTCCAAATGGCCCGGAAAAGCCGTGATGGCCAACCGAATGCATAGACAAGGTCTTGACGGACGTCCACGATTAAATTTGGCATTTTGGACGTCGGAATCCGGATCACCCAAAAAATGGTGTGCTATAGCACACGAAAATCATTGAAATGAGGCGTATGCTCGCTTTGGGCTCGTTTGACCCTCCAAATGGGCCGGACAAGCCGTGATGGACAACCGTATGCATAGACAAGGTCTTGACGGACGTCTACAAAAAAATTTGGCATTTTGACGTCGGAATCTGGATCACCCAAAAAATGGTGTGCTATAGCACATGAAAATCGTCGAAATGAGGCGTATGCTCGCTTCGGGGCTCGTTTGACCCTCCAAATGGGCCGGACAAGCCGTGATGTCCAACCGTATGCATAGACAAGGTCTTGACGGACGTCCACGAACAAATTTGGCATTTTTGACGTCGGAATCCGGATAACCCAAAAAATGGTGTGCTATAGCACACGAAAATCGTTGAAATGAGGCGTATGCTCGCTTCAGGGCTCGTTTGACCCTCCAAATGGGCCGGACAAGCCGTGATGGACAACCATATGCATAGACAAGGTCTTGACGGACGTCCACGAACAAATTTGGCATTTTTGACGTCGGAATCTGGATCACCCAAAAAATGGTGTGCTATAGCACACGAAAATCGTCGAAATGAGGCGTATGCTCGCTTCGGGGCTCGTTTGACCCTCCAAATGGGCCGGACAAGCCGTGATGGCCAACCGTATGCATAGACAAGGTCTTGACGGATGTCCACGAACAAATTTGGCATTTTTGACGTCGGAATCCGGATCACCCAAAAAATGGTGTGCTATAGCACACGAAAATCATCGAAATGAGGCGTATGCTCGCTTCGGGGCTCGTTTGACCCTCCAAATGGGCCAGAAAAGCCGTGATGGCCAACCGTATGCATAGACAAGGTCTTGACGGACGTCCACGAACAAATTTGGCATTTTTGACGTTGGAATCCGGATCACCCAAAAAATGGTGTGCTATAGCACACGAAAATCGTCGAAATGAGGCTTATGCTCGCCGGCTCGTTGGACCCTCCAAATGGGTCGGACAAGCCGTGAGGGCCAACCGTATGCATAGACAAGGTCTTGACGGACGTCCACGAACAAATTTGGCATTTTTGACGTCGGAATCCGGATCACCCAAAAAATGGTGTGCTATAGCACACGAAAATCATCGAAATGAGGCGTATGCTCGCTTCGGGGCTTGTTTGACCCTCCAAATGGGCCGGACAAGCCGTGATGTCCAACCGTATGCATAGACAAGGTCTTGACGGACGTCCACGAACAAATTTGGCATTTTTGACGTCGGAATCCGGATAACCCAAAAAATGGTGTGCTATAGCACACGAAAATCGTTGAAATGAGGCGTATGCTCGCTTCAGGGCTCGTTTAACCCTCCAAATGGGCCGGACAAGTCGTGATGGACAACCATATGCATAGACAAGGTCTTGACAGACGTCCACGAACAAATTTAGCATTTTTGACATCGGAATCCGGATCACCCAAAAAATGGTGTGCTATAGCTCACGAAAATCGTCGAAATGAGGCGTATGTTCGCTTCGGGGCTTGTTTGACCCTCCAAATGGGCCGGACAAGCCGTGATGGCCAACCGTATGCATAGACAAGGTCTTGACGGACGTCCACGAACAAATTTGGCATTTTTGACGTCGGAATCCGGATCACCCAAAAAATGGTGTGCTATAGCACACGAAAATCGTCGAAATGAGGCGTATGCTCGTTTCGGGGCTCGTTTGACCCTCCAAATGGGCCGGAAAAGCCGTGATGGCCAACTGTATGCATAGACAAGGTCTTGACGGACGTCCACGAACAAATTTGGCATTTTTGACGTCGGAATCCGGATCACCAAAAAAATGGTGTGCTATAGCACACGAAAATCGTCGAAATGAGGCGTATGCTCGTTTCGGGGCTCGTTTGACCCTCCAAATGGGCTGGTCAAGCCGTGATGGCTAACCGCATGCATAGACAAGTTTTTGATAGATGTCCACGAACAAATATTGCATTTTTGACGTTGGAATCTGGATCACCAAAAAAAAGATGTGCTATAGCACACGAAAATCGTCGAAATGAGGCGTATGCTCGTTTTGGGGCTCGTTTGACCCTCCAAATGGGCCGGACAAGCCGTGATGGCCAACTGTATGCATAGACAAGGTCTTGACGGACGTCCACGAACAAATTTAATATTTTTGACGTCGGAATCCGGATCACCCAAAAAATGGTGTGCTATAGCACACGAAAATCGTCGAAATAAGGCGTATGCTCGCTTCGAGGCTCGTTTGATCCTCCAAATGGGCCGGACAAGCTGTTATGGCCAACCATATGCATAGACAAGGTCTTGACGGACGTCCACGAACAAATTTGGCATTTTTGACGTTGGAATCCGGATCACCCAAAAAATAGTGTGCTATAGCACACGGAAATCATCGAAATGAGGCGTATGCTCGCTTCGGGGCTCGTTTGACCCTCCTAATGGCCCGGAAAAGCCGTGATGGCCAACCGAATGCATAGACAAGGTCTTGACGGACGTCCACGAACAAATTTAATATTTTTGACGTCGGAATCCGGATCACCCAAAAAATGGTGTGCTATAGCACACGAAAATCGTCGAAATGAGGCGTATGCTCGCTTCGGGGCTCGTTTGACCCTCCAAATGGGCCGGATAAGCCGTGATGTCCAACCGTATGCATAGACAAGGTCTTGACGGACGTCCACGAACAAATTTGGCATTTTTGACGTAGGAATCCGGATCACCCAAAAAATGGTGTGCTAAAGCACACGAAAATCGTCGAAATGAGGCATATGCTTGCTTCGGGGCTCGTTTGACCCTCCAAATGGCCCGGACAAGCCGTGATGGCCAACCGTATGCATATAAAATGTCTTTACGGACGTCCATGAACAAATTTGGCATTTTTGACATCGGAATCCGGATCACCCAAAAAATGGTGTGCTATAGCACACGAAAATCATCGAAATGAGGCGTATGCTCGTTTCGGGGCTCGTTTGACCCTCCAAATGGGCCGTAAAAGCCTTGATGGCCAACCGTATGCATAGAAAAGGTCTTGACGGATGTCCACGAACAAATTTGGCATTTTTGACATCGGAATCTGGATCACCCAAAAAATGGTGTGCTATAGCACACAAAAATCATTGAAATGAGGCGTATGCTCGCTTTGGGCTCGTTTGACCCTCCAAATGGGCCGGACAAGCCGTGATGGACAACCGTATGCATAGACAAGGTCTTGACGGACGTCTACAAACAAATTTGGCATTTTGACGTCGGAATCTGGATCACCCAAAAAATGGTGTGCTATAGCACATGAAAATCATCGAAATGAGGCGTATGCTCGCTTCGGGGCTCGTTTGACCCTCCAAATGGGCCGGACAAGCCGTGATGTCCAACCGTATGCATAGGCAAGGTCTTGACGGACGTCCACGAACAAATTTGGCATTTTTGACATCGGAATCCGGATAACCTAAAAAATGGTGTGCTATAGCACACGAAAATCGTTGAAATGAGGCGTATGCTCGCTTCAGGGCTCGTTTAACCCTCCAAATGGGCCGGAAAAGCCGTGATGGACAACCATATGCATAGACAAGGTCTTGACGGACGTCCACGAACAAATTTGGCATTTTTGACATCGGAATCCGGATCACCCAAAAAATGGTGTGCTATAGCACACGAAAATCGTCGAAATGAGGCGTATGCTCGCTTCGAGGCTCGTTTGACCCTCCAAATGGGCCGGACAAGCCGTGATGGCCAACCGTATGCATAGACAAGGTCTTGACGGACGTCCACGAACAAATTTGGCATTTTTGACATCGGAATCCGGATCACCCAAAAAATGGTGTGCTATTGCACACGAAAATCGTCGAAATGAGGTGTATGCTCGTTTAGGGGCTCGTTTGACCCTCCAAATGGGACGAAAAAACCGTGATGGACAACTGTATGCATAGACAAGGTCTTGACGGACGTCCACAAACAAATTTGGCATTTTTGACGTCGGAATCCGGATCACCCAAAAAATGGTGTGCTATAGCACACGAAAATCGTCGAAATGAGGCGTATGCTCGCTTCGGGGCTCGTTTTACCCTCCAAATGGGCCGGACAAGCCGTGATGTCCAACCGTATGCATAGACAAGGTCTTGACGGACGTCCACGAACAAATTTGGCATTTTTGACGTCGGAATCCGGATAACCCAAAAAATGGTGTGCTATAGCACACGAAAATCGTTGAAATGAGGCGTATGCTCGCTTCAGGGCTTGTTTAACCCTCCAAATGGGCCGGACAAGCCGTGATGGACAACCATATGCATAGACAAGGTCTTGACGGATGTCCACGAACAAATTTGGCATTTTTGACATCGGAATCCGGATCACCCAAAAAATGGTGTGCTATAGCACACGAAAATCGTCGAAATGAGGCGTATGCTCGCTTCGGGGCTCGTTTGACCCTCCAAATGGGCCGGAAAAGCCGTGATGGCCAACCGTATGCATAGACAAGGTCTTGACGGACGTCCACGAACAAATTTGGCATTTTTGACGTCGGAATCCGGATCACCCAAAAAATGGTGTGCTATAGCACACGAAAATCGTCGAAATGAGGCGTATGCTCGCTTCGGGGCTCGTTTGAACCTACAAATGGGCCAGAAAAGCCGTGATGGCCAACTGTATGCATAGACAAGGTCTTGACGGACGTCCACGAACAAATTTGGCATTTTTGACGTCGGAATCCGGATCACCCAAAAAATGGTGTGCTATAGCACACGAAAATCGTCGAAATGAGGCGTATGCTCGCTTCGGGGCTCGTTTGACCCTCCAAATGGGCCGGACAAGCCGTGATGGCCAACCGTATGCATAGACAAGGTCTTGACGGACGTCCACAAACAAATTTGGCATTTTTGACGTCAGAATCCGGATCACCCAAAAAATGGTGTGCTATAGCACACGAAAATCGTCGAAATGAGGCGTATGCTCGCTTCGGGGCTCGTTTGACCCTCCAAATGGGCCGGACAAGCCGTGATGGCCAACCATATGCATAGACAAGGTCTGCATTTTTGACGTCGGAATCTGGATCACCCAAAAAATGGTGTGCTATAGCACACGAAAATCGTCGAAATGAGGCGTATGCTCGCTTCGGGGCTCGTTTGACCCTCCAAATGGGCCGGACAAGCCGTGATGGACAACCGTATGCATTGACAAGGTCTTAACGGATGTCCACGAACAAATTTGGCATTTTTGACGTCGGAATCTGGATCACCCAAAAAAAGGTGTGCTATAGCACACGAAAATCGTCGAAATGAGGCGTATGCTCGCTTTGGGGCTCGTTTGACCCTCCAAATTTGCCAGACAAGCCGTGATTGCAAACCGTATGAATAGATAAGGTCTTGACGGATGTCCACAAACAAATTTGGCATTTTTGACGTCGGAATCCGGATCACCCAAAAAATGGTGTGCTATAGCACACGAAAATCATCGAAATGAGGCGTCTGCTCGCTTCGGGGCTCATTTGACCCTCCAAATAGGCCGGACAAGCCTTGATGGCCAACCGTATGCATAGACAAGGTCTTGACGGACGTCGACGAACAAATTTGGCATTTTTGACATCGGAATCCGGATCACCCAAAAAATGGTGTGCTATAGCACACGAAAATCGTCGAAATGAGGCGTATGCTCGCTTCGGGGCTTGTTTGACCCTCCAAATAGGCCGGACAAGCCGTGATGGCCAACCGTATGCATAGACAAGGTCTTGACGGACGTCGACGAAAAAATTTGGCATTTTTGACGTCGGAATCCGGATCACCCAGAAAATGGTGTGCTATAGCACACGAAAATCGTCGAAATGAGGTGTATGCTCGCTTCGGGGCTCGTTTGACCCTCCAAATAGGCCAGACAAGCCGTGATGGCCAACCGTATGCATAGAGAAGGTCTTCACGGACGTCCACGAACAAATTTGGCATTTTTGACGTCGGAATCCGGATCACCCAAAAATGGTGTTCTATAGCACACGAAAATCGTCGAAATGAGGCGTATGCTCGCTTCGGGGCTCGTTTGACCCTCCAAATGGGCCGGACAAGCCGTGATAGTCAACCGTATGCATAGACAAGGTCTTGAAGGACGTCCAAGAACAAATTTAACATTTTTGACGTCGGAATCTGGATCACCCAAAAAATAGTGTGCTATAGCACATGAAAATCGTGAAAATGAGGCGCATGCTCGTTTCGGGGCTCGTTTGACCCTCTAAATGGGCCGGACGAGCCGTGATGGCCAACCATATGCATAGACAAGGTCTTGACGGACGTCGACGAACAAATTTGGCATTTTTGACGTCGGAATCCGGATCACCCAAAAAATGGTGTGCTATAGCACACGAAAATCGTCGAAATGAGGCGTATGCTCGCTTCGGGGCTCGTTTGACCCTCCAAATAGGCCGGACAAGCCGTGATTGCCAACCGTATGCATAGACAAGGTCTGATGGACGTTCACGAACAAATTTGGCATTTTTGACGTCGGAATCCCGATCACCCAAAAAATGGTGTGCTATAGCACATGAAAATCGTTGAAATGAGGAGTGTGCTCTTTTCGGGGCTCGTTTGACCCTCCAAATAGGGCGGACAAGCCGTGATGGCCAACTGTATGCATAGACAAGGTCTTGACGGACGTCCACAAACAAATTTGGCATTTTTGACGTCGGAATCCGGATCACCCAAAAAATGATGTACTATAGCACACGAAAAGCATTGAAATGAGGCGTATGCTCGCTTCGGGGCTCGTTTAACCCTCCAAATGGGCCGGACAAGCCGTGATGGCCAACCGTATGCATAGAAAAGGACTTGATGGACGTCCACGAACAAATTTGGCATTTTTGACGTTGGAATCCGGATCACCCAAAAAATGGTGTGCTATAGCACACGAAAATCATCGAAATTAGGCGTATGCTCGTTTCGGGGCTCGTTTGACCCTCCAAATGGTCCGGACAAGCCGTGATGTCCAACCGTATGCATAGACAAGGTCTTGACGGATGTCCACGAACAAATTTGGCATTTTTGACGTTGGAATCCGGATCACCCAAAATATGGTGTGCTATAGCACACGAAAATCGTCAAAATGAGGCGCATGCTCGTTTCGGGGCTCGTTTGACCCTCTAAATGGGCCGGACAAGCCGTGATGGCCAACCGTATGAATAGACAAGGTCTTGACGGATGTCCATGAACAAATTTGGCATTTTTGACGTCGGAATCCGGATCACCCAATAAATGGTGTGCTATAGCACACGAAAATCATCGAAATGAGGTGTATGCTCGCTTCGGGTATCGTTTGACCCTCCAAATGGGCCGGACAAGCCGTGATGGCCAACCGTATGCATAGACAAGGTCTTGACGGACGTCCAGGAACAAATTTGGCATTTTTGAGGTTGGAATCCGGATCACCCAAAGAATGGTGTGCTATAGCACACGAAAATCGTCGAAATGAGGCGTATGCTTGCTTAGGGGCTCGTTTGACCCTCCAAATCGGTCGGACAAGCCGTGATGGACAACCGTATGCATAGACAAGGTCTTGACGGACGTCCACGAACAAATTTGGCATTTTTGACGTCGGAATCCGGATCATCCAAAAAATGGTTGCTATAGCACACGTAAATCGTCGAAATGAGGCGTATGCTCGCTTCGGGGCTCGTTTGACCCTCCAAATGGGCCGGACAAGCCGTGATGTCCAACCGTATGCAAAGACAAGGTCTTGAAGGACGTCCATGAAAAAATTTGGCATTTTTGACATCGGAATTCGGATCACCCAAAAAATGGTGTGCTATAGCACACGAAAATCGTCGAAATGAGGCGTATGCTCGTTTTGGGGCTCGTTTGACCCTCCAAATGGGCCGGACAAGCCCTGATGGCCAACCGTCTGCATAGACAAGGTCTTGACAGACGTCCATGAACAAATTTGGCATTTTTGACGTCGGAATCTGGATCACCCAAAAAATGGTGTGCTATAGCACACGAAAATCGTCGAAATGAGGCGTATGCTTGCTTCGGGCTTGTTTGACCCTCCAAATGGGCCGGACAAGCCGTGATGGTCAACCGTATGCATAGACAAGGTCTGGAAGGACGTCCACGAACAAATTTGGCATTTTTGACGTCGAAATACGGATAACCCAAAAAATGGGTGCTATAGCACACGAAAATCGTCGAAATGAGGCATATGCTCGTTTCGAGGATCGTTTGACCCTCCAAATGGGACGGACAAGCCGTGATGGCCAATAGTATGCATATACAAGGTCTTGACGGACGTCCATGAAAAAATTTGGCATTTTTGACGTCGGAGTCCGGATCACCCAAAAAATGGTGCTATAGCACACGAAAATCGTCAAAATGAGGCGTATGCTCGCTTTGGGGCTCGTTTGACCCTCCAAATGGGCCGTACAAGCCGTGATGGCCAACCGTATGCATAGACAAGGTCTTGATGGATGTCCACGAACAAATTTGGCATTTTTGACGTCGAAATCCAGATCACCCAAAAAATGGTGTGCTATAGCACAGGAAAATCGTCGAAATGAGGCGTATGCTCGCTTCGGGGCTCGTTTGACCCTCCAAATGGGCCGGACAAGCCGTGATGGCCAACCGTATGCATAGACAAGGTATTGACGGACGTCCACGAACAAATTTGGCATTTTTGATGTCGGAATCCGGATCACCAAAAAAATGGTGTGCTATAGCACACGAAAATCGTCGAAATGAGGCATATGCTCGCTTCGGGGCTCTTTTGACCCTCCAAATGGGCCGGACAAGCCGTGATGGCCAACCGTATGCATAGACAAGGTCTTGACAGACGTCCACGAACAAATTTGGCATTTTTGACGTCGGAATCCGGATCACCCAAAAAATGGTGTGCTATAGCACACGAAAATCGTCGAAATGAGGCGTATGCTCGCTGCGGGCTCGTTTGACCCTCCAAATGGGCCGGACAAGCCTTGATGGCCAACCGTATGCATAGACAAGGTCTTGACGGACGTCCATGAACAAATTTTGCAATTTTGACGTCGGAATCCGGATCACCCAAAAAATGGTGTGCTATAGGACACGAAAATTGTCGAAATGAGTCGTATGCTCGCTTCGGGGCTTGTTTGACCCTCCAAATGGACCGGACAAGCCATTAAGGCCAACCGTATGCATAGACAAGGTCTTGACGGACGTCCACAAACAAATTTGGCATTTTTGACGTCGGAATCCGAATCACCCAAAAAATGGTGTGCTATAGCACACGAAAATCGTCGAAATGAGGCGTATGCTCGCTTCGGGGCTTGTTTGACCCTCCAAATGGGCCGGACAAGCCGTGATGGACAACCGTATGCATAGACAAGGTCTTGACGGACGTCCACGAACAAGTTTGAATTTTTGACGTCGGAATCCGGATCATCCAAAAAATGGTGTGCTATAGCACACGAAAATCGTAGAAATGAGGCGTATGCTCGTTTCGGGGCTCGTTTGACCCTCCAAATGGGCCGTACAAGCCTTGATGGCCAACCGTATGCATAGACAAGGTCTTGACGGATGTCCACGAACAAATTTGGCATTTTTGACGTCGGAATCCGGATCACCCAAAAAATGGTGTGCTATAGCACACGAAAATCATTGAAATGAGGCGTATGCTCGCTTTGGGCTCGTTTGACCCTCCAAATGGGCCGGACAAGCCGTGATGGCCAACCGTATGCATAGAAAAGGTCTTGACGGACGTCTACAAACAAATTTGGCATTTTGACGTCGGAATCCGGATCACCCAAAAAATGGTGTGCTATAGCACATGAAAATCGTCGAAATGAGGCGTATGCTCCATTCGGGGCTCGTTTGACCCTCCAAATGGGCCGGACAAGCCGTGATGTCCAACCGTATGCATAGACAAGGTATTGACGGACGTCCACGAACAAATTTGGCATATTTGACGTCGGAATCCGGATAACCCAAAAAATTGTATGCTATAGCACATGAAAATCGTTGAAATGAGGCGTATGCTCGCTTCGGGGCTCGTTTGACCCTCCAAATGGGCCGGACAAGCCGTGATGGACAACCATATGCATAGAAAAGGTCTTGACGGACGTCCACGAACTAATTTGGACTTTTTGACATCGAAATCCGGATCACCCAAAAAATGGTGTGCTATAGCATATGAAAATCGTCGAAATGAGGCGTATGCTCGCTTCGGGGCTCGTTTGACCCTCCAAATGGGCCGGACAAGCCGTGATGGCCAACCGTATGCATAGACAAGGTCTTGACGGACGTCCACAAACAAATTTGGCATTTTTGACGTCGGAATCCGGATCACCCAAAAAATGGTGTGCTATAGCACACAAAAATCATCGAAATGAGGCGTATGCTCGTCTCGGGGCTCGTTTGACCATCCCAATGGGCCAGAAAAGCCGTGATGGCCAACTGTATGCATAGACAAGGTCTTGACGGACGTCCACGAACAAATTTGGCATTTTTGACGTCGGAATCCGGATCACCCAAAAAATGGTGTGCTATAGCACACGAAAATCATCGAAATGAGGCGTATGCTCGCTTCGGGGCTCGTTTGACCCTCCAAATGGGCCGGACAAGCCGTGATGGCCAACCGTATGCATAGACAAGGTCTTGACGGACGTCCACGAACAAATTTGGCATTTTTGACGTCGGAATCCAGATCACCCAAAAAATGGTGTGCTATAGCACACGAAAATCGTTGAAATGAGGCGTATGCTCGCTTCGGGGCTCGTTTGACCCTCCAAATGGGCCGGACAAGCCGTGATGGCCAACCGTATGCATAGACAAGGTCTTGACGGACGTCCACGAACAAATTTGGCATTTTTGACGTCGGAATCCAGATCACCCAAAAAATGGTGTGCTAAAGCACACGAAAATCGTTGAAATGAGGCGTTTGCTCGCTTCGGGGCTCGTTTGACCCTCCAAATGGGCCGGACAAGCTGTGATGGCCAACCGTATGCATAGACAAGGTCTTGACGGACGTCCACGAACAAATTTGGCATTTTTGACGTCGGAATCCAGATCACCCAAAAAATGGTGTGCTATAGCACACGAAAATCGTCGAAATGAGGCGTATGCTGGCTTCGGGGCTCGTTTGACCTTCCAAATGGGCCGGACAAGCCGTGATGGCCAATCGTATGCATAGAGAAGGTCTTGACGGACGTCCATGAACAAATTTGTCATTTTTGACGTTGGAATCCGGATCACCCAAAAAATGGTGTGCTATAGCACACGAAAATTGTCGAAATGAGGCGTATGCTCGCTTCGGGGATCGTTTGACCCTCCAAATGGGCCGGACAAGCCGTGATGGCCAACCGTATGCATAGACAAGGTCTTGACGGACATCCATGAACAAATTTGGCATTTTTGACGTTGGAATCCGGATCACCCAAAAAATGGTGTGCTATAGCACACGAAAATCGTTGAAATGAGGCGTATGCTCGCTTCGGGGCTCGTTTGACCCTCCAAACGGGCCAGACAAGCCGTGATGCCCAACCGTATGCATAGACAAGGTCTTGACGGACGTCTACAAACAAATTTGGCATTTTTGACGTCGGAATCCGGATCACCCAAAAAATGGTGTGCTATAGCACACGAAAATCGTCGAAATAAGGCGTATGCTCGCTTCGGGGCTCGTTTGACCCTCCAAATGGGCTGGACAAGCCGTGATGGCCAACCGTATGCATAGACAAGGTCTTGACGGACGTCCACGAACAAATTTGGCATTTTTGACGTCGGAATCCGGATCATCCAAAAAATGGTGTGCTATAGCACACGAAAATCGTCGAAATGAGGCGTATGCTCGCTTCGGGGCTCGTTTGACCCTCCAAATAGGCCGGACAAGCCGTGATGGCCAACCGTATGCATAGACAAGGTCTGATGGACGTCCACGAACAAATTTGGCATTTTTGACGTCGGAATCCCGATCACCCAAAAAATGGTGTGCTATAGCACACGAAAATCATCGAAATGAGGCGTATGCTCGTCTCGGGGCTCGTTTGACCTTCCCAATGGGTCGTACAAGCCGTGATGGCCAACCGTATGCAAAGACAAGGTCTTGACGGACGTCCACGAACAAATTTGGCATTTTGACGTCGGAATCCGGATCACCCAAAAAATGGTGTGCTATAGCACACGAAAATCATCGAAATGAGGCGTATGCTCGCTTCGGGGCTCGTTTGACCCTCCAAATGGGCCGGACAAGCCGTGATGGCCAACCGTATGCATAGACAAGGTCTTGACGGACGTCCACGAACAAATTTGGCATTTTTGACGTCGGAATCCAGATCACCCAAAAAATGGTGTGCTATAGCACACGAAAATCGTTGAAATGAGGCGTATGCTCGCTTCGGGGCTCGTTTGACCCTCCAAATGGGCCGGACAAGCCGTGATGGCCAACCGTATGCATAGACAAGGTCTTGACGGACGTCCACGAACAAATTTTGCATTTTTGACGTCGGAATCCAGATCACCCAAAAAATGGTGTGCTATAGCACACGAAAATCGTCGAAATGAGGCGTATGCTCGCTTCGGGGCTCGTTTGACCCTCCAAATGGGCCGGACAAGTCGTGATGGCCAACCTTATGCATAGACAAGGTCTTGACGGACGTCCACGAACAAATTTGGCATTTTGACGTCGAATCCGGATCACCCAAAAAGGTGTGCTATAGCACACGAAAATCGTCGAAATGAGGCGTATCTTTGGCCGGGCTCGTTTGACCTTCCAAATGGGCCGGACAAGCCGTGATGGCCAATCGTATGCATAGACAAGGTCTTGACGGACGTCCATGAACAAATTTGTCATTTTTGACGTTGGAATCCGGATCACCCAAAAAATGGTGTGCTATAGCACACGAAAATTGTCAAAATGAGGCGTATGCTCGCTTCGGGGCTCGTTTGACCCTCCAAATGGGCCGGACAAGCCATGATGGCCAACCGTATGCATAGACAAGGTCTTGACGGACATCCATGAACAAATTTGGCATTTTTGACGTTGGAATCCGGATCACCCAAAAAATGGTGTGCTATAGCACACGAAAATCGTTGAAATGAGGCGTATGCTCGCTTCGGGGCTTGTTTGACCCTCCAAACGGGCCAGACAAGCTGTGATGCCCAACCGTATGCATAGACAAGGTCTTGACGGATGTCTACAAACAAATTTGGCATTTTTGGCGTCAGAATCCGGATCACCCAAAAAATGGTGTGCTATAGCACACGAAAATCGTCGAAATAAGGCGTATGCTCGCTTCGGGGCTCGTTTGACCCTCCAAATGGGCCGGACAAGCCGTGATGGCCAACCGTATGCATAGACAAGGTCTTGACGGACGTCCACGAACAAATTTGGCATTTTTTGACGTCGGAATCCGGATCATCCAAAAAATGGTGTGCTATAGCACACGAAAATCGTCGAAATGAGGCGTATGCTCGCTTCGGGGCTCGTTTGACCCTCCAAATAGGCCGGACAAGCCGTGATGGCCAACCGTATGCATAGACAAGGTCTGATGGACGTCCACGAACAAATTTGGCATTTTTGACGTCGGAATCCCGATCACCCAAAAAATGGTGTGCTATAGCACACGAAAATCGTCGAAATGAGGAGTATGCTCGTTTCGGGGCTCGTTTGACCCTCCAAATAGGGCGGACAAGCCGTGATGGCCAACTGTATGCATAGACAAGGTCTTGACGGACGTCGACGAACAAATTTGGCATTTTTGACGTCGGAATCCGGATCACCCAAAAAATGGTGTACTATTGCACACGAAAAGCATTGAAATGAGGCGTATGCTCGCTTCGGGGCTCGTTTAACCCTCCAAATGGGCCGGACAAGCCGTGATGGCCAACCGTATGCATAGAAAAGGTCTTGATGGACGTCCACGAACAAATTTGGCATTTTTGACGTTGGAATCCGGATCACCCAAAAAATGGTGTGCTATAGCACACGAAAATCATCGAAATGAGGCGTATGCTCGCTTCAAGGCTCGTTTGACCCTCCAAATGGGCCAGACAAGCCGTGATGCCCAACCGTATGCATAGACAAGGTCTTGACGGACGTCCACGAACAAATTTTGCATTTTTGACGTCGGAATCCAGATCACCCAAAAAATGGTGTGCTATAGCACACGAAAATCGTTGAAATGAGGCGTATGCTCGCATCGGGGCTCGTTTGACCCTCCAAATGGGCCGGACAAGCCGTGATGGCCAACCGTATGCATAGACAAGGTCTTGACGGACGTCCACGAACAAATTTGGCATTTTTGACGTCGGAATCCGGATCACCCAAAAAAAGGTGTGCTATAGCACACGAAAATCGTCGAAATGAGGCGTATGCTGGCTTCGGGGCTCGTTTGACCTTCCAAATGGGCCGGACAAGCCGTGATGGCCAATCGTATGCATAGACAAGGTCTTGACGGACGTCCATGAACAAATTTGTCATTTTTGACGTTGGAATCCGGATCACCCAAAAAATGGTGTGCTATAGCACACGAAAATTGTCGAAATGAGGCGTATGCTCGCTTCGGGGCTCGTTTGACCCTCCAAATGGGCCGGACAAGCCGTGATGGCCAACCGTATGCATAGACAAGGTCTTGACGGACATCCATGAACAAATTTGGCATTTTTGACGTTGGAATCCGGATCACCCAAAAAATGGTGTGCTATAGCACACGAAAATCGTTGAAATGAGGCGTATGCTCGCTTCGGGGCTTGTTTGACCCTCCAAACGGGCCAGACAAGCTGTGATGCCCAACCGTATGCATAGACAAGGTCTTGACGGATGTCTACAAACAAATTTGGCATTTTTGACGTCGGAATCCGGATCACCCAAAAAATGGTGTGCTATAGCACACGAAAATCGTCGAAATAAGGCGTATGCTCGCTTCGGGGCTCGTTTGACCCTCCAAATGGGCCGGACAAGCCGTGATGGCCAACCGTATGCATAGACAAGGTCTTGACGGACGTCCACGAACAAATTTGGCATTTTTGACGTCGGAATCCGGATCATCCAAAAAATGGTGTGCTATAGCACACGAAAATCGTTGAAATGAGGCGTATGCTCGCTTCGGGGCTCGTTTGACCCTCCAAATAGGCCGGACAAGCCGTGATGGCCAACCGTATGCATAGACAAGGTCTGATGGATGTCCACGAACAAATTTGGCATTTTTGACGTCGGAATCCCGATCACCCAAAAAATGGTGTGCTATAGCACACGAAAATCGTCGAAATGAGGAGTATGCTCGTTTCGGGGCTCGTTTGACCCTCCAAATAGGGCGGACAAGCCGTGATGGCCAACTGTATGCATAGACAAGGTCTTGACGGACGTCGACGACCAAATTTGGCATTTTGGCGTCAGAATCCGGATCACCCAAAAAATAGGTGTGCTATAGCACACGAAAATCATTGAAATGAGGCGTATGCTCGCTTCGGGGCTCGTTTGACCCTCCAAATGGGCCGGACAAGCCGTGATGGCCAACCGTATGCATAGAAAAGGTCTTGATGGACGTCCACGAACAAATTTGGCATTTTTGACGTTGGAATCCGGATCACCCAAAAAATGGTGTGCTATAGCACACGAAAATCGTCGAAATGAGGCGTATGCTCGCTTCGGGGCTCGTTTGACCCTCCAAATGGGCCGGACAAGCCGTGATGGCCAACCGTATGCATAGACAAGGTCTTGACGGACGTCCACAAACAAATTTGGCAATTTTGACGTCGGAATCCGGATCACCCAAAAAATGGTGTGCTATAGCACACGAAAATCGTCGAAATAAGGCGTATGCTCGCTTCAGGGCTCGTTTGACCCTCCAAATGGGCCAGAAAAGCCGTGATGGCCAACCGTATGCATAGACAAGGTCTTAACGGACGTCCACGAACAAATTTGGCATTTTTGACGTCGGAATCCGGATCACCCAAAAAATGGTGTGCTATAGCACATGAAAATCGTCGAAATGAGGCGTATGCTCGTTTCGGGGCTCGTTTGTGCCTCCAAATGGGCCGGACAAGCCGTGATGGCCGACCGTAGGCATTGACAAGGTCTTGACGGATGCCACGAACAAATTTGGCATTTTTGACGTCGGAATTCGGATCACCCAAAAAATGGTGTGCTATAGCACACGAAAATCGTCTAAATGAGGCGTATGCTCGCTTCGGGGCTCGTTTGACCCTCCAAATGGGCCGGACAAGCCGTGATGGCCAACCGTATGCATAGACAAGGTCTTGACGGACGTCCACGAACAAATTTGGAATTTTTCACGTCGGAATCCGGATCACCCAAAAAAATGGTGTGCTATAGCACACGAAAATCGTCGAAATGAGGCGTATGCTGGCTTCGGGGCTCGTTTGACCTTCCAAATGGGCCGAACAAGCCGTGATGGCCAACCGTATGCATAGAAAAGGTCTTGACGGACGTCTATGAACAAATTTGGAATTTTTCACGTAGGAATCCGGATCACCCAAAAAATGGTGTGCTATAGCACACGAAAATCGTCGAAATGAGGCGTATGCTGGCTTCGGGGCTCGTTTGACCTTCCAAATGGGCCGGACATGCCGTGATGGCCAACCGTATGCATAGACAAGGTCTTGACGGACGTCCACGAATAAATTTGGCATTTTTGACGTTGGAATTCGGATCACCCAAAAAATGGTGTGCTGTAGCACACGAAAATCATCGAAATGAGGCGTATGCTCGCTTCGGGGCTCGTTTGACCCTCCAAGTGGGCCGTACAAGCCGTGATGGCCAACCGTATGCATAGACAAGGTCTTGACGGACGTCCACAAACAAATTTGGCATTTTTTACGTTGGAATCCGGATCACCCAAAAAATGGTGTGCTATAGCACACGAAAATCGTCGAAATGAGGCGTATGCTCGCTTCGGGGCTCGTTTGACCCTCCAAATGGGTCGTACAAGCCGTGATGGCCAACCGTATGCATAGACAAGGTCTTGAAGGACGTCCAAGAACAAATTTGGCATTTTTGACATCGGAATCCGGATCACCCAAAAAATGGTGTGCTATAGCATACGAAAATCGTTGAAATGAGGGGTATGCTCGCTTCGGGGCTCGTTTGACCTTCCAAATGGGTCGTACAAGCCGTGATGGCAAACCGTATGCATAGACAATGCCTTGAAGGACGTCGACGAAAAAATTTGGCATTTTTGACGTCGGAATCTGGATCACCCTAAAAATGGTGTACTATAGCACACGAAAATCGTCAAATTGAGGGGTATATTCACTTCGGGGCTCGTTTGACCTTCCAAATTGGTCGTACAAGCCGTGATGGCAAACCGTATGTATAGACAAGGTCTTGAAGGACATTCACGAAAAAATTTGGCATTTTTAACGTCGGAATCCGGATCACCCA
This sequence comes from Solanum arcanum, assembly GCA_027789145.1. Classification (NCBI taxonomy): domain Eukaryota; kingdom Viridiplantae; phylum Streptophyta; class Magnoliopsida; order Solanales; family Solanaceae; genus Solanum; species Solanum arcanum. The sequence goes on from CM050936.1 coordinate 6,280,732, forward strand.
AAAAATGGTGTGCTATAGCACATGAAAATCGTCGAAATGAGGGGTATGCTCACTTCGGGGCTCGTTTGACCTTCCAAATGGTTCGTACAAGCCATGATGGCCAACCGTATGCATTGACAAGGTCTTGACGGACGTCCACAAAAAAAATTGGCATTTTTGACGTCGGAATCCGGATCACCCAAAAAATAGTGTGCTATAGCACACGAAAATCGTCGAAATGAGGGGTATGCTCGCTTCAGGGCTCGTTTGACCTTCCAAATGGGTCGTACAAGCCGTGATGGCCAACCGTATGCATAGACAAGGTCTTGACGGACGTCCACGAAAAAATTTGGCATTTTTGACGTCGGAATCCGGATCACCCAAAAAATGGTGTGCTATATCACAAGAAAATCGTCGAAATGAGGGGCATGCTCGCTTCGGGGCTCGTTTGACCTTCCAAATGGGTCGTACAAGCCGTGATGGACAACCGTATGCATGGACAAGGTCTTGACGGACGTCCACGAAAACATTTGGCATGTTTGACGTTGGAATCCGGATCACCCAAAAAATGGTGTGCTATAGCACTCGAAAATCATCAAAATGCGGGGTATGCTCGCTTCGGGGCTCGTTTGACCTTTCAAATGTGTCGTACAAGCCGTGATGGCCAACTGTATGCATAGACAAGGTCTTGAAGGACGTCCACGAAAAAATTTGGCATTTTTGACGTCGGAATCCGGATCACCCAAAAAAAGGTGTGCTATAGCACACGAAAATCGTCGAAATGAGGGGTATGCTCGCTTTGGGGCTCGTTTGACCTTCCAAATGGGTCGTATAAGCCGTGATGGCCAACCGTATGCATAGATAAGGTCTTGACGGACGTCCACGAAAAAATTTGGCATTTTTGACGTCGGAATCCGGATCACCCAAAAAAAGGTGTGCTATAGCACACGAAAATCGTCGAAATGAGAGGTATGCTCGCTTCGGGGCTCGTTTGACCTTCCAAATGGGTCATACAAGCCGTGATGGACAACCGTATGCATAGACAAGGTCTTGACGGAAGTCCACGAAAAAATTTGGCATTTTTGACGTCGGAATCCGGATCACCCAAAAAATGGTGTGCCATAGCACACGAAAATCGTCGAAATGAGGGGTATGATCGCTTCGGGGCTCGTTTGACCTTCCAAATGGGTCGTACAATCCGTGATGGCAAAAACGTATGAATAGAATAGGTCTTGACGGACGCCCACGAAAAAATTTGGCATTTTTGACGTCGGAATCCGGATCACCCTAAAAATGGTGTACTATAGCACACGAAAATCGTCGAAATGAGGGGTATGCTCGCTTCGGGGCTCGTTTGACCTTCCAAATGGGTCGTACAAGCCGTGATGGCCAACCGTATGCAAAGACAAGGTCTTGACGGACATCCACGAAAAAATTTGGCATTTTAGACGTCGGAATCCGGATCACCCAAAAAATGGTGTGCTATAGCACACGAAAATCGTCGAAATGAGGGGTATGCTCTCTTCGAGGCTCGTTTGACCTTCCAAATGGGTTGTACAAGCCATGATGGCCAACCGTATGCATAGAAAAGGTCTTGACTGACTTCCACGAAAACATTTGGCATTTTTGACGTCGGAATTCGGATCACCCAAAAAATAGTGTGCTATAGCACACGAAAATCGTCGAAATGAGGGGTATGCTCGCTTCGGGGCTCGTTTGACCTTCCAAATGGGTCGCACAAGCCGTGATGGCCAACCGTATGCATGGACAAGGTCTTGACGGACGTCCACAAAAAAATTTTGCATTTTTGACGTCGGAATCCGGATCACCCAAAAAATGGTGTGCTATAGCACACGAAAATCGTCGAAATGAGGGGTATGCTCGCTTCGGGGCTCGTTTGACCTTCCAAATGGGTCGTACAAGCCGTGATTTCCTATCGTATGCATAGACAAGGTCTTGACGGACGTCCACGAAAAAATTTGGCATTTTTGACGTCGGAATCTGGATCACCCAAAAAATGGTGTGCTATAGCACACGAAAATCGTCGAAATGAGGGGTATGCGCGCTTCGGGGCTCGTTTGACCTTCCAAATGGGTCGTACAAGCCGTGATGGCCAACCGTATGCATAGAAAAGGCCTTGACGGACGTCCACGAAAAAATTTGGCATTTTTGACGTCGGAATCCGGATCACCCAAAAAATGGTGTGCTATAGCACACGAAAATCGTCGAAATGAGGGGTATATCGCTTCGGGGCTCGTTTAACCTTCCAAATGGGTCGTACAAGCCGTTATGGCCAACCGTATGCATAGACAAGGTCTTGACGGACGTCCACAAAAAAATTTGGCATTTTTGACGTCGGAATCCGGATCACCCAAAAAATGGTGTGCTATAACACACGAAAATCGTCGAAATGAGGGGTATGCTCGCTTCGATGCTCGTTTGACCTTCCAAATGGGTCGTACAAGCCGTGATGGTCAACCGACATTTAACATTTCAAGGGATCTTGCGGAATTTAAAAGAAGATAAACTTACAAATAAAGGAGACTTTTATTCCATACGAAGCATATTGTTTACATAGAGAGAGAGAGCATTCAAGAAAATTATAGTAGTGAAGATTTTCTGATGCCTAGATTGAAAATTTAAACTGCCTTATATAGGCAAAACTGAAGACAAAGAGATAGGTAAATCTAAAAGCCTTTCTTCTGATTGGCTCTTGATTTCAGTCCGTTGCTTTTGCTTTTGATTAAAGCAAAGTTGTTTGTCATCTTTTCTTTTTGAAAAGTAAAGTTGTTTGTCATCTTTTCTTTTTGAAAAGTAAAGTTGTCTGCCTTGTTGTAGGTCCCTTTTAATTTTGCTCCATTCCTTTTACTTTTGTAAAAGTTTGATAGCTGTCTTTTGGCGAATTCTTTTCGTCTTGACTAAGTTAACAAAGATTCCGTCTTCGATGAGACTCCTTTGCTTCTTCCTTGATAATTCTGATTCTTTGAATCTCTATCAGGAAGACTAATTATTCCGATTCTTAATAACCTCAACTAGAACTTTTAGTCAAACGGATTTAAATACGATCTTGCTAACGCCTTTGGGTTTAGCTTGTCGCCATTGTCATCACTTTGAGATGATGCATCTTCTAGGAGCTGATTAATAGCAACTTCGTCTGGATTATTGTCTAGCTCTGAAAGAGCCTTCACAAGTCTTCTTTTTAGTTCACTCTTAGAGGGTGATGCTTGTAATATCTCCTTTCCTTTTGAAGGAGAGGGATTGCCTTTTTGGCAGGAGTCCATCCCTTGATACGAATTTCTTTAGACAGAAATTTAATCCTGTCAAAATCTGCAATAACAAACGTCCAGCTTAAAATATAAAATAAAAGTTTCTTAATAAAATACTTATAGAGCTTAATGTGCTCTGGGAGGGTTGATATGCCTTCATCAATTTTAAACTGAGGATAGTTTTCTGCAAATTGTCGAGACATAACTTGTTTATTTCCACAAAAAAAGCTCCACCATTCGTAGAACCATCTTGGTATGACTGAGGTTGCAACCTCAGGACAATATTTAATGAACCACGTGTGAGTGGTTGGCCTGACATACATAAAATTCAACCAAGCATTTTTATAGTCAAACCATTTCGAATTTCTCTTTTTCTCTGGGAGTTGTTTTGGAGCTACTTGGAGTAACTGCTTCTAAGAAACTTTGGGGCTGCTTCATTGCGTAGCAGTCGCTGGTTTGTTTTTGAGAGAATCTGAGTTCTCCACTTGGTGAAGAAGAAGTGCTGGCTTCTTGGTCCTTTGAAAAGGGCTTCTTTAGAATCAGCATTCCAGTTGGACGACTATGGGGAAGTTCCGTAGGGTTGATTGGTGGCAAACTTGCCAAAGCTGAATACCTTTTTGGATCAGGTCTTATTTGATTCATCTCTGGCTTTTTTGCAAAAGGGCCTTTTCTCGCCGGTTCGCTGGGGCTAGGCCTTGCCGGCTGCCTGCCTTCTGTAGGCCTGATTTGGGGCCTCATATTTTTCCTGCAAGAATTCTCTGGTTAGGTAATCAGGCAAAGAATTATTTTCTCCTTTAATAAATTCAATTTGAAAATCGAAACTGGATAACAAGGCTTGCCATCTAGCAAAGATTTGTTTAGAGACAATATTTTTGACATCCATTTGAAGGATTTCTTTGGCTGATTTACAATCTACTCTAAGCAGAAATTCTTTATTAACTAAGTCATCTTGAAACTTAGTTACGCAAAGAACAATAGCAAGGATTTCCTCTTTGACCGTGCTATAATTTCTTTGTGCAGAATTCCAGATTCCAGAATAGTAACGGACTAATTGCTCCGGTGACTTGGGGTTTTCTCTCTGTTTAAGAATACCACCGTATCCAATATCTGAAGCATCAGTCTCAACAATCATAAAAAAGTCAGGGTTAGAGATACCTAGACAAGGATAATTTTTGACCATATTCTTAAGAAGAATTACTGCTTTAGTGTGATCGTCATTCCATGGTGAAGGAACCTTCTTTAACCTGTCAAAGAGGGGCTTGCAAATATGTCTAACTTTTGGAATAAAGTCAGCTACATAATTAAGACTCTTAAGGAATCTCTGTAGTTGAGTTTTATCCAAGATGACATCTGGGAATTTATCTGAGAACTCAATAGATCTGCAAATAGGTTTATAGGTGCCTTGATAAAGATCATGCCCTAAAAATCTGATTTTTGTTTGAAATAATTTTATTTTCTTAGCACTAATGACTAAAACATTGTGCTTAATAATTTTAAAGAAAATATTTAGATGTTTAAAATGAGAATCAATGTCCTCAGAGAAGATTAATACATCATCAATATAAACTATTGACATCTGGCTAATATGGTTAAAAATAGAATTCATAATATTTTGAAATTCTGAAGGGGCATTCTTAAGCCCAAAAGGCATAACATTCCATTCGTATTGTCCAAACGGGACATTGAAAGTTGTTTATACTTATCTTTTTCGGCGATTTGAATTTGCCAAAATCCTGATTTTAAATCAAACTTGCTATAGACATTAGCTTTGAAAGTTCTTTTTAAAAGATCCCTCTTGTTGGGAATCGGGCAACGAATCCATTTTAAAACGGAGTTTAAAGGTTTATAATTAATCACCAGTCTAGGTGAACCTCGTTCTTGTTCAGCTGCATTATTCACATAAAAGGCTGAGCAACTCCAAGGTGATTTAGAAGGGCGAATAATCTTGTTATTCAAAAGGGTATGAATCTCTTTCTTACAGATTTCCATTAATTAATGGTTCATCTGAATAGGTCTAGCTTTTGTAGAGATAGCCTTTTCGTCAAACCCATCAATGTATAGTAATTCTATAATATGAGATTTCTATCCCAAAAGGTGTTTGGAAATTCTGAGCAAATTTCTTTTTCAAAATTCTTTTGAAGATTGGTAATTTTAGTAACCATCTCCGGGGTTTTTAAAATTTGTTCAATTTTTTTAATTTTAATATCTTCTTTCAAAATACTAATTTGGTTAATTTTGAAAGCAGTTTGTTGATGTTAAAATTTACTTTCTTCAAGAGAAACTGTCTTGATAAACGGGAAGGAAATTTGTTTTCCTAATTTTTTTGTTTTGATAGAATCAAAATCTGAAGTATAGGGTTTTATCTTAGTAATGAAAGGTATGCCCAAAATAATTTCTTCATTAATGTTTTTTGTAATGAAAAAATCATTAGCAAGGCATATACCGTCATTGCAGATATGAGCATTAGAGAGTTTATAATTTATACAGATACGCTCACCAGTCGTGCTGTATAGCTTGGTAGTACCTTTCTGGAGGTATTTTGTTGGAATAAGACCTTCAACTATGCAATTACGATCTGCACCACTGTCTAATAAAGTAATTTTAAGTACAAAATTAGGATTAACGACAAGTTTAATCATAATGTGAGATCTTTGAGGCCTTACCTTAGTGATCATGCTAATACCTGCATCATCCTTACCTTTAGGGGATGAAGGGGATGAATGATCTGAAGATCCTTCGTCCTCAGAGGTAGCAGTCTCTTTTCCTAGATTTAACTTCACGAACTTCTTCTTTCAGAAGATTAACTTCTCCTCGAAGATCACCAATAGAAGGTTCTTCCTTTTTATCGGTATATCTTTGCATGATTTGTTTCATGCTAAAAGGAGTTACATTCCTTGTAACTTCTTTATCCTTTTGTTTTAGGACGAGCTTCTGGAGTTCAAGGAGATAGCTTCTTCGGGCTTCATCGTCCTTGATGTGCTCCATGGTAGAAAAAAGAATTTCAACAGATTCTTCAGAGAGAACTCTTATAGATTGATGGCCACAATGACAAACTGCTCCTTCGCAGTTGCATTCGTGATCGCTGTTATCTGTATCATCTTGAGCAACATTGAGGAACTCTTCGTCCTCAGTTTTGCTTTCTCCTTCTAAAGATAGTTATGAATCTGATTCTTCTTCATTTAATATGGTTAGAAACTTTTCTTTAGTTTCTTCGTCTATTTGAAGAAGATTGATTTTCTTACTTTTCTTCTTGTTTCTTGGGCAATCAGGAGATTTGTGACCTGTTGTCCACATGTCCAACATTCATTGGAAGTTTTGTGAGAAGTTCTCTTGCTTCTCTTACTCTTAGAAGTTCCCTTTTTCTTAGAGGACTTCTTTTCAGGAGACGATTTCTTTGATCGTTCATCCTTTGGAAGCTTTTTAGTAGAAGGTGGTTTCAGACTAGGGAATCCAAAGTCTTGACAAAAACTTCCAAGCTCGTTACTCGAAAATTTTTTATCTTTCTTAAGCTGTTCTTTTTGCTTAAGGTCTGTAAATAGCTCCATGGCTACGAAGTGAATTAAGCTGGTAAGATCTCCATAAGTCATTTCTGAATATGGGATATTTCCTTCACATCGATCTCTTATCTTTGATCGGACTTTTTCTGCAAAGTGTGGAGGCAATCCACTGAGAAATCTCTCCTTCCAATAATCATTATTACAGTCATGTCTTATCATGACTTTAGTTATGAACATATCTTTATACCATCTGAAATCGGTTAATTTCTTGCGGTAAAGATTGTTCAAAATTTCTAAACTTCTGTCTTGGAAGAGTCGTGGTTCTCCCACGAAATGCTTTGATATGCTATAAAGAAGGGTGGCAGTGGCATCTTCTACTACTTCAGTAGTAGTAGTAGTATGTTATCCTTCAACCTTAACAACATTTTTACTTGCAATAGCATTAAGAATATTATTTCTGTTATCTCCAGTAAGATAATTGTCCCACCAATTTCTTAAAGTTCCTGTGAAACCTGCAACTATCTTGTTAGCTGCTTGCTTATAAGTACTTCCTTTCCACTTATAAGTTGTAACATTCATTCCCATTTCTTGGAGTTTATTATAGATTTGGCCATCAGCCATTCCATCAATGTTCCATTCTGTTATACCAGTACCATCCGCAACACCTTGTGGATGCAAATGATTTTCTTCAAACTGGATATCTGGAAAGGAAGGTTTGGGATAAAAGTTTTGGAATGAGGGAGCCTTTCCTTTATGGCTCCAACTTTATCTCCTTGAGATATCTTAATCATTTTAAGTTGCTCACTAATCCTTTCTAGGATTTCTGGGGAATTACTAAACTCAGAGGTAGGTTTAGAAAAATCCTTTGGGGAAAATTTATGGATTTTGAATGTAGGATTGGTTTCTAAATTGAAACCTGATTTGGAAGAACTGGGTTTGTTACCAATTTGACTGGTTCCACTATAATTATACTTTGATTCAGCAATTTGCTTTGACACAACATGAAGAACTTGGTTAGTATAATTATTTTGCTCAAAGACTTTGTTTATGTCTTCAACAGTCACAATTTCCTTTTCTTTGTGAACTGAGGGTTTTTTGAAAGGAGCTGCCTTCAGGACATCCTTCCTGTAAGGGATATTTAAACCTTCAAGAGGTGGAGTAATACTTTTGACAACCTTGTCTTTGGTGTGCCATCTGTTTACAAGGACTTGTAGCGATGAACCTTTTTCATCGATTAGTCCTGAGGCTTCAAACCATTTGAAGAATTCAATTTCCGTGTTGAATCTCTTCATATCTTTAAACCATTTGTCTTTGAACAAGACCCTTTGTTCAATTGTTTATGTGTCTACATACCAGGCCTTTTTCAAAGCATGCTTTGGGCTAACCCACCATTTATTGATCCTTTTTAAGTCAGGAGTGAACTTGTCGACTGACTTAATGGTTCCAATAGAATCTTTCTTCTTGTGAGAAGGAGCTTTCATTTCGCTAGGAGTAGGACTACCTGCAAAAGAAGATTCATAATAGACCTTAGGGATGGTTTCGGTGAAGTCTACCCCATGAAACTTCCCATGCTGTTCTGAAACCTCCCCGACTTCATACAGCTGCTCCTCTCCCTCCCGGGTTTTTGAAGTAGAAGGTCTGGAAATAGACATTCTCTTGCTAGAAGACTCAAGACTTAAAGAATTGGATCTGAGGAACTTTAGGTTCACAGATCCATCTGAGAATTGAAGGATACTTTCTATGGAAGATCTGGAGGGTTGAATGGGAAAAGGTTCAGTAATGGACTCAAACTTCCAGCTTTCATCAGAAAGGATCTCATCCCACTTTAACATTCTAGGCACAAAAGTAGTGCTATGCTCTTGGTGTGATTCCATAAGCATAGTAACACCTTTAGGACTAGAGTTAATTGCCTTAGGGGCAATAATGGTCTTCATCAGCTTGTAATATACACTGTATATTACAGCTAGATCTCTGGTTCCTATTTTGCTGTTCATATTCTTGGTTTTGATGTTGAGAGTCAAAGTATCAAAAATATTTGGATCTTCTATTTCTATAGAATAATTGGAATAACAATTGAAGTAAACTGACCCATGAGCAAGGTTACTTTCTAAGATTCCTAACAAAGAATCCTCGACATTGAGAAATCGAGCATCTCTGAGCATAAGACAGGTGGGAATATTAAGACCTTTGCGGAATAAAGGTTTAACAGCAACCTGTACAAGACCAATATGAAGGAACGTAAATTCCTTTCTATACCTGTCAATGCCGGTAGCAATAAGCAATTTAATAGTTTCTAAAGAATTATTAATCGCTGAAGTTGATTCATAAGTTTTAATATTAAAACTTTTGAACAAACTGAAATTACCTATCTGGTAAATTTTATTAATAGGTTCTTTAGGAATAGACCAATTTTGTAAACGCATATCATCTTTAGATATAGAACAATTAATAGAGTTAACAATATTATTGTTATTCATGATAGATAAACAATTGTCTTTAGGCATGGAAGAAACTCAGAGATAAAATGATAGAAGTAATTTTATTAAAGACTATCTGTATAGTGAAAGGTTGAGAAATAAGAATTACTTATATGATAAAGACTATTAACACCGAATTCAAACAATTAAGTAGGCTATATTCTTTATCACGCCTGTTGGATGTAACATGTCTTTGGCAAGTCTTATTGTTAAATGGTATCAGAGCCAAGTTAATGGTGTTTATTGTTTACATGAGTAGCTAAATCAATTGTTGTCTTGGATGGTAAGAAACTTTTAATAAGATGATAAAATAATTTTAGTTTAAATCATCTGATTAATGAATTATTCTAAAATATTGTTATCTTGTATGATCTATTCTTTTAACAATGATTAAAACAATTTTTAAAACTTTTTTTCTCTTATCATGTTGAGGTTTTGTCTCTGCATACTGCCTTATATAGGCAAAACTGAAGACAAAGAGATAGGGAAATCTAAAAGCCTTTCTTCTGATTGGCTCTTGATTTCCGTCCGTTGCTTTTGCTTTTGATTAAAGCAAAGTTGTTTGTCATCTTTTCTTTTTGAAAAGTAAAGTTGTTTGTCATCTTTTCTTTTTGAAAAGTAAAGTTGCCTGCCTTGTTGTAGGTCCCTTGTAATTTTGCTCCATTCCTTTTACTTTTGTAAAAGTTTGATAGCTGTCTTTTGGCGAATTCTTTTCGTCTTGACTAAGTTAACAAAGATTCTGTCTTCTATGAGACTCCTTTGCTTCTTCCTTGAAAATTCTGATTCTTTGAATCTCTATCAGGAAGACTAATTATTCCGGTTCTTAATGACCTCAACTAGAACTTTTAGTCAAACGGATTTAAATACGATCTTGCTAACGCCTTTGGGTTTAGCATGTCGCCATTGTCATCACTTTGAGATGATGCTTCTTCTAGGAGCTGATTAATAGCAACTTCGTCTGGATTATTGTCTAGCTCTGAAAGAGCCTTATCAAGTCTTCTTTTTAGTTCACTCTTAGAGGGTGATGCTTGTAATATCTCCTTTCCTTTTGAAGGAGAGGGATTGCCTTTCTTGGCAGAAGTCCATCCCTTGATACGAATTTCTTTAGACAGAAATTTAATCTTGTCAAAATCTGCAATAACAAACGTCCAACTTAAAATATAAAATAAACGTTTCTTAATAAAACACTTACAGAGCTTAATGTGCTCTGGGAGGGTTGATATGCCTTCATCAATTTGAAACTGAGGATAGTTTCTGCAAATTGTCGAGGCATGACTTGTTTATTTCCACCAAAAAAGCTCCACCATTTGTAGAACCATCTTAGTATGACTGAGGTTGCAACCTCAGGACAATATTTAATGAACCACGTGTGAGTGGTTGCCCTGACATACATAAAATTCAACCAAGCATTTTTATAGTCAAATTAATTGTAGGTTTGAGGGTTGAATCTCTTCGAGAGACTCATAGGGGTTTGTAGATGATCTACAGGCCAATTATATGGAGATAAGATCTTCTTGATCGTCATTTTTGAGTAGGCGATGCTATCCGGGTCGGATTTGTCTGCCAACTCGTGCTCAATCTCCAATGATCCGGTATCAACGAGGATGAACTCAAAGTACCTTCTGGTTTTTAGGGAATTGTCTGTGTCGACATAATTCATGTTGGTAAAGATAGGCTTCAGGAGGTGTTTAACCTCATAACCTTCATATTCCTTGTCAAGAGCAAGGATTGGAAAAACATTTAAAGAAACCATTTCGAATTTCTCTTTTTCTCTGGGATTTGTTTTGGAGCTACTTGGAGTAACTGCTTCTACGAAACTTTGGGGCTACTTCATTGCGTAGCAGTCGCTGGTTTGTTTTTGAGAGAATCTGAGTTCTCCACTTGGTGAAGAAGAAGTGCTGGCTTCTTGGTCCTTTGAAAAGGGCTTCTTTAGAATCAGCATTCCTGTTGGACGACTCTGGGGAAGTTCCGTAGGGTTGATTGGTGGCAAACTTGCCAAAGCTGAATACCTGTTTGGATGAGGTCTTATTTGATTCATCTCTGGCTTTTTTGCAAAAGGGCTTGTTCTCGCCGGTTCGCTGGGGCTAGGCCTTGCCGGCTGCCTGCCTGCTGTAGGCCTGATTTGGGGCCTCATATTTTCCCTGCAAGAATTCTCTGGTTAGGTAATCAGGCAAAGAATTATTTTCTCCTTTAATAAATTCGATTTGAAAATCGAAACTGGATAACAAGGCTTGCCATCTAGCAAAGATTTGATTAGAGAGAATATTTTTAACATTCTTTTGAAGGATTTCTTTGGCTGATTTACAATCTACTCTAAGCAGAAATTCTTTATTAACTAAGTCATCTTGAAACTTAGTTACGCAAAGAACAATAGCAAGGATTTCCTTTTTGACCGTGCTATAATTTCTTTGTGCGGAATTCTAGATTCCAGAATAGTAACAGACTAATTGCTCCGGTGACTTGGGGTTTTCTCTCTGTTTAAGAATACCACCGTATCCAATATCTGAAGCATCAGTCTCAACAATCATAAAAAAGTCAGGGTTAGAGATACCTAGACAAGGAAGATTTTTGACCATATTCTTAAGAAGAATTACTGCTTTAGTGTGATCATCATTCCATGGTGAAGGAACCTTCTTTAACCTGTCAAAGAGGGGCTAGAAGATATGTCTAACTTTTAAAATAAAGTCAGCTACATAATTAAGACTCCCAAGGAATCTCTATAGTTGAGTTTAATCCAAGATGACATCTGGGAATTTATCTGAGAACTCAATAGATCTTCAAATAGGTTTATAGGTGCCTTGATAAAGATCATGCCCTAAAAATCTGATTTTTGTTTAAAATAATTTTATTTTCTTAGCACTAATGACTAAACCATTGTGCTTAATAATTTTAAAGAAAATATTTAGATGTTTAAAATAAGAATCAATGTCCTCGGAAAAGATTAATACATCGTCAATATAAACTCTGACTTCTGGCTAATATGGTTAAAAATAGAATTCATAATACTTTGAAATTCTGAAGGGGCATTCTTAAGCCCAAAAGGCATAACATTCCATTCGTATTGTCCAAACGGGACATTGAAAGTTGTTTTATACTTATCTTTTTCAGCGATTTGAATTTGCCAAAATCCTGATTTTAAATTAAACTTGCTATAGACATTAGCTTTGAAAGTTCTTTTTAAAAGATCCCTCTTGTTGGGAATCAGGTAACGAATCCATTTTAAAACAGAGTTTAAAGGTTTATAATTAATCACCAGTCTAGGTGAACCTCGTTCTTGTTCAGCTGCATTATTTACATAAAAGGCTGAGCAACTCCAAGGTGATTTAGAAGGGCGAATAATCTTGTTATTCAAAAGGGTATGAATCTCTTTCTTACAGATTTCCATTAATTCATGGTTCATCTGAATAGGTCTATCTTTTGTAGAGATAGCCTTTTCGTCAAACCCATCAATGTATGGTAATTCTATAATATGAGATTTTCTATGCCAAAAGGTGTTTGGAAATTCTGAGCAAATTTCTTTTTCAAAATTCTTTTGAAGATTGGTAATTTTAGTAACCATCTCCGGGATTTTTAAAATTTGTTCAATTTTTTTAATTTTAATATCTTCTTTCAAAAAACTAATTTGGTTAATTTTGAAAGTAGTTTGTTGATGTAAAAATTTACTTTCTTCTAGAGAAAGTGTCTTGATAAACGGGAAGGAAATTTGTTTTCCTAAAATTTTTGTTTTGATAGAATCAAAATCTGAAATATAGGGTTTTATCTGAGTAATAAAAGGTATGCCCAAAATAATTTCTTTATTAATATTTTTTGTAATGACAAAATCATTAGCAAGGCATATACCGTCATTGCAGATATGAGCATTAGAGAGTTTATAATTTATACAAATACGCTCACCAGTCACGGTGTATAGCTTGGTAGTACCTTTCTGGAGGTATTTTTTTGGAATAAGACCTTCAACTATGCAATTACGATCTGCACCACTTTCTAAAAAAGCAATTTCGTTAAGTACAAAATTAGGATTAACGACAAGTTTAATCATAATGTGAGAACTTTGAGGCCTTACCTTAGTGATCATGCTATTACCTACATCATCCTTACCTTTAGGGGATGAAGGGGATGAATGATCTGAAGATCCTTCATCCTCAGAGGTAGCAGTCTCTTTTCCTTTAAGGGAAACTTTATTATCCTCGAGAAATTGCTTTGCAAGGGCATCAATCTCGATTTTGTGAAGTCTAGATTTAACTTCACGAACTTCTTCTTTTAGAAGATTAACTTCTCCTCGAAGTTCACCGATAAAAGGTTCTTCCTTTTTATCGCTATATCTTTGCATGATTTGTTTCATGCTAAAAGGAGTTACATTCCTTGTAACTTCTTTATCCTTTTGTTTTAGGACGAGCTTCTGGAGTTCAAGGAGATAGCTTCTTCGGGCTTCATCGTCCTTGATGTGCTCCATGGTAGAAAAAAGAATTTCAGCAGATTCTTCAGAGAGAACTCTTATAGATTGATGGCCACAATGACAAATTGCTCCTTCGCAGTTGCATTCGTGATCGCTGTTATCTGTATCATCTTGAGCAACATTGAGGAACTCTTCGTCCTCAGTTTTGCTTTCTCCTTCTGAAGATAGTTCTGAATCTGATTCTTCTTCATTTAATATGGTTAGAAACTTTTCTTTAGTTTCTTATTCTATTTGAAGAAGATTGGTTTTCTTACTTTTCTTCTTGTTTCTTGGGCAATCAGGAGATTTGTGACCTGTTGTCCACATGTCCAACAATCATTGGAAGTTTTGTGAGAAGTCATCTTGCTTCTCTTACTCTTAGAAGTTCCCTTTTTCTTAGAGGACTTCTTTTCAGGAGACGATTTCTTTGATCGTTCATCCTTTGGAAGCTTTTTAGCAGAAGGTGGTTTCAGACTAGGGAATCCAAAGTCTTGACAAAAACTTCCAAGCTCGTTACTCGAAAATTTTGTATCTTTCTTAAGCTATTCTTTTAGTTTAAGGTCTGTACATAGCTCCATGGCTACAAAGTGAATTAAGCTGGTAAGATCTCCATAAGTCATTTCTGAATATGGGATCTTTCCTTCACATCGATCTCTTATCTTTGATCGGACTTTTTCTGCAAAGTGTGGAGGCAATCCGCTGAGAAATCTCTCCTTCCAATAATCATTATTACAGTCATATCTTAGCATGACTTTAGTTATGAACATATCTTTATACCATCTGAAATCGGTTAATTTCTTGCGGTAAAGATTGTTCAGAATTTCTAAACTTCTGTCTTGGAAGAGTCGTGGTTCTCCCACGAAATGCTTTGCTATGCTATAAAGAAGGGTGGCAGTGGCATCTTCTACTACTTCAGTAGTAGTAGTAGTATGTTCTCCTTCAACCTTAACAACATTTTTACTTGCAATAGCATTAAGAATATTATTTCTGTTATCTTCAGTAAGATAATTGTCCCACCAATTTCTTAAAGTTCCTGTGAAACCTGCAACTATCTTGTTAGCTGCTTGCTAATCAGTGCTTCCTTTCCACTTATAAGTTGTAACATTCATTCCCATTTCTTGGAGTTTATTATAAATTTGGCCATCAGCCATTCCATCAATGTTCCATTCTGTTATACCAGTACCATCCGCAACACCTTGTGGATGCAAATGATTTTCTTCAAACTGGATGTCTGGAAAGGAAGGTCTAGGATAAAAGTTTTTGGAATGAGGGAGCCTTTCCTTTATGGCTCCAACTTTATCTCCTTGAGAGATCTTAATCCTTTTAAGTTGCACACTAATCCTTTCTATGATTTCTGGGGAATTACTAAACCTAGAGGTAGGTTTAGAAAAATCCTTTGGGGAAAATTTATGGATTTTGAATATAGGATTGGTTTCTAAATTGAAACCTGATTTGGAAGAACTGGGTTTGTTACCAATTTGACTGGTTCCACTATAATTATACTTTGATTCAGCAATTTGCTTTGACACAACATGAAGAACTTGGTTAGTATAATTATTCTGCTCAAAGACTTTGTTTATGTCTGCAACAGTCACAATTTCTTTTTCTTTGTGAACTGAGGGTTTTTTGAAGGGAGCTTCCTTCAGGACATCCTTCCTGTAAGGGATATTTAAACCTTCAAGAGGTGGAGTAATACTTTCGACAACCTTGTCTTTGGTGTGCCATCTGTTTACAAGGACTTGTAGCGATGAACCCTTTTCATCGATTTGTCCTGAGGCTTCAAACCATTTGAAGAATTCAATTTCCGTCTTGAATATCTTCATATCTTTAAACCATTTGTCTTTGAACAAGACCCTTTGTTCAACTGTGTATGTGTCTACATACCAAGGCTTTTTCAAAGCATGCTTTGGGCTAACCCACCATTTATTGATCCTTTTTAAGTCAGGAGTGAACTTGTCGACTGACTTAATGGTTCCAATAGAATCTTTCTTCTTGTGAGAAGGAGCTTTCATTTCGCTAGGAGTAGGACTACCTGCAAAAGAAGATTCATAATAGACCTTAGGGATGGTTTCGGTGAAGTCTACCCCTCGAAACATCCCATGCTGTTCAGAAACCTCCGCGGCTTCATACAGCTGCTCCTCTCCCTCCCGGGTTTTTGATGTAGAAGGTCTAGAAATAGACATTCTCTTGCTTGAAGACTCAAGACTGAAAGAATTGGATCTGAGGAACTTTAGGTTCACAGATCCATCTGAGAATTGAAGGATAATTTCTATGGAAGATCTGAAGGGTTGGATGGGAAGAGGTTCAATAATGGACTCAAACTTCCAGCTTTCATCAGAAAGGATCTCATCTCACTTTAACATTCTAGGCACAAAAGTAGTGCTATGCTCTTGGTGTGATTCCATAAGCATAGTAACAACTTTAGGACTAGAGTTAATTGCCTTAGGGGCAATAGTGGTCCTCATCAGCTTGTAATATACCCTGTATATTACAGCAACATCTCTGGTTCCTATTTTGCTGTTCATATTCTTGGTTTTGATGTTGAGAGTCAAAGTATCAAGAATATTTGGATCTTCTATTTCTATAGAAAAATTGGGATAACAATTGAAGTAAACTGGCCGATGAGCAAGGTTACTTTCTAAGATTCCTAACAAAGAATCCTCGACATTGAGAAGTCTAGCATCTCTGAGCATAAGACAGATGGGAATATTAAGACCTTTGCGGAATAAAGGTTTAACAGCAACCTGTACAAGACCAATATGAAGGAACGTAAATTCCTTTCTATACCTGTCAATGTCAGCAACAATAAGCAATTCAATAGTTTCTAAAGAATTATTAATCGCTGAAGTTGATTCACAAGTTTTAATATTAAAACTTTTGAATAAACTGAAATTACCTATCTGGTAAATTTTATTAATAGGTTCTTTAGGAATAGACCAATTTTGTAAACGCATATCATCTTTAGATATAGAACAATTAACAGAGTTAACAATATTATTGTTATTCATGATAGATAAACAGTTGTCTTTAGGCATGAAAGAAACTCAAAGATAAAATGATAGAAGTAATTTTAGTAAAGACTATCTGTATAATGAAAGGTTGAGAAATAAGAATTACTTATATGATAAAGACTATTAATACCGAATTCAAACAATTAAGTAGGCTATAGTTTCATTCTTTATCACGCCTGTTGGATGTAACATGTCTTTGGCAAGTCTTATTGTAGAATGGATCACCACAAGATCATTTGCCGCCTCTACAGGTCTTACTGGACTTACAAAGATCTCTCAAAGGCTACCCAAATTCTTAAGCCGGAAATTAATCGGCATACTCAGACTTATGCAGAGACAAAACCTCAACATGATAAGAGAAACGAAGCTTAAAAATTGTTTTAATCATCGTTAAAAGAATAGATCATACAAGATAACAATATTTCAAAATAATTCATTAATCAGATAATTTAAACTAAAATAATTTTATAGTAGTGAAGATTTTCTGATGCCTAGACTGAAAATTTAAACTGCCTTATATAGGCAAAACTGAAGACAAAGAGATAGGGAAATCTAAAAGCCTTTCTTCTGATTGGCTCTTGATTTCTGTCTGTTGCTTTTTCTTTTGATTAAAGCAAAGTTGTTTGTCATCTTTTCTTTTTGAAAAGTAAAGTTGTTTGTCATCTTTTCTTTTTGAAAAGTAATGTTGTCTGCCTTGTTGTAGGTCCCTTTTAATTTTGCTCCATTCCTTTTACTTTTGTAAAAGTTTGATAGTTGTCTTTTGGCGAATTCTTTTCGTCTTGACTAAGTTAACAAAGATTCCATCTTCTATGAGACTCCTTTGCTTCTTCCTTGATAATTCTGATTCTTTGAATCTCTATCAGGAAGAATAATTATTCTGGTTCTTAATAACCTCAACTAGAACTTTTAGTCAAACGGATTTAAATACGATCTTGCTAACACCTTTGGGTTTAGCATGTCGCCATTGTCATCACTTTGAGATGATGCTTCTTCTAGAAGCTGATTAATAGCAACTTCGTCTAGATTATTGTCTAGCTCTGAAAGAGCCTTCTCAAGTCTTCTTTTTAGTTCACTCTTAGAGGGTGATGCTTGTAATATCTCCTTTCCTTTTGAAGGAGAGGGATTTCCTTTCTTGGCAGGAGTCCATCCCTTGATACGAATTTCTTTAGACAGATATTTAATCCTGTCAAAATCTTCAATAACAAACGTCCAACTTAAAATATAAAATAAACGTTTCTTAATAAAATACTTACAGAGCTTAATGTGCTCTGGGAGGGTTGATATGCCTTCATCAATTTGAAACTGAGGATAGTTTTCTGTAAATTGTCGAGGGATGACTTGTTTATTTCCACCAAAAAAGCTCCACCATTCATAGAACCATCTTGGTATGACTGAGGTTGCAACCTCATGACAATATTTAATGAACCACGTGTGAGTGGTTGGCCTGACATACATAAAATTCAACCAAGCATTTTTATAGTCAAACCAATTGTAGGTTTGAGGGTTGAATCTCTTTGAGAGAATGATAGGGGTTTGTAGATGATCTACAGGCCAATTATATGGAGATAAGATTTTCTTGATCGTCATTTTTGAGTAGGCGATGCTATCCGGGTCGGATTTGTCTGCCAACTCGTCCTCAATCTCCAATGATCCGGTATCAACGATGATGAACTCAAAGTACCTTCTGGTTTTTAGGGAATTGTCTATGTCGACATAATTCCTGTTGGTATAGATACGCTTCAGGAGGTGTTTAACCTCATAACCTTCATATTCCTTGTCAAGAGCAAGGATTGGAAAAACATTTAAAGAAACCACTTCAAATTTCTCTTTTTCTCTGAGAGTTGTTTTAGAGCTACTTGGAGTAACTGCTTCTTAGAAACATTTATTTTATATTTTAAGCTGGACGTTTCTTAATAAAATACTTACAGAGCTTAATGTGCTCTGGGAGGGTTGATATGCCTTCATCAATTTGAAACTGAGGATAGTTTTCTGCAAATTGTCGAGGCATGACTTGTTTATTTCCATCAGAAAATCTTCACTACTATAATTTTCTTGAATGCTCTCTCTCTCTATGTAAACAATATGCTTCGTATGGAATAAAAGTCTCCTTTATTTTGTAAGTTTATCTTCTTTATTTAAATTCCGCAAGATCCTCTTAAATGGTATCAGAGCCAAGTTTGGCGTTTATTGTTTACATGAGTAGCTAAATCAATTGTTGTCTTGGCTGGTAAGAAACTTCTAATAAGATGATAAAATAATTTTAGTTTAAATTATCTGATTAATGAATTATTTTGAAATATTGTTATCTTGTATGATCTATTCTTTTAACAATGATTAAAACAATTTTTAAGCTTCGTTTCTCTTATCATGTTGAGGTTTTGTCTCTGCATAAGTCTGAGTATGCCGATTAATTTCCGGCCAAAGAATTTGGGTAGCCTTTGAGAGATCTTTGTAAGTCCAGTAAGACCCAGGTGGGGAAGGCAGCCGATCTTGTGGTGATCCATTCTACAATAAGACTTGCCAAAGACATGTTACATCCAACAGGCGTGATAAAGAATGAAACTATAGCCTACTTAATTGTTTGAATTCGGTGCTAATAGTCTTTATCATATAAGTATTCTTATTTCTCAACCTTTCATTATACAGATAGTCTTTACTAAAAGTACTTCTATCATTTTATCTTTGAGTTTCTTCCATGCCTAAAGACAACTGTTTATCTATCATGAATAACAATAATATTGTTAACTCTGTTAATTGTTCTATATCTAAAGATGATATGCGTTTACAAAATTGGTCTATTCCTAAAGAACCTATTAATAAAATTTACCAGATAGGTAATTTCAGTTTTTTCAAAAGTTTTAATATTAAAACTTGTGAATCAACTTCAGCGATTAATAATTCTTTAGAAACTATTAAATTGCTTATTGCTGCTGACATTGACAGGTATAGAAAGGAATTTACGTTCCTTCATCTTGGTCTTGTACAGGTTGCTGTTAAACCTTTATTCCGCAAAGGTCTTAATATTCCCATCTGTTTTATGCTCAGAGATGCTAGACTTCTCAATGTCGAGGATTCTTTGTTAGGAATCTTAGAAAGTAACCTTGCTCATGGGCCAGTTTACTTCAATTGTTATCCCAATTTTTCTATAGAAATAGAAGATCCAAATATTCTTGATACTTTGACTCTCAACATCAAAACCAAGAATATGAACAGCAAAATAGGAACCAGAGATCTAGCTGTAATATACAGGGTATATTACAAGCTGATGAAGACCACTATTGCCCCTAAGGCAATTAACTCTAGTCCTAAAGGTGTTACTATGCTTATGGAATCACACCAAGAGCATAGCACTACTTTTGTGCCTAAAATGTTAAAGTGGGATGAGATCCTTTCTGATGAAAGCTGGAAGTTTGAGTCCATTACTGAACCTCTTCCCATCCAACCCTCCAGATCTTCCATAGAAAGTATCCTTCAATTCTCAGAAGGATCTGTGAACCTAAAGTTCCTCAGATCCAATTCTTTCAGTCTTGAGTCTTCAAGAAAGAGAATGTCTATTTCCAGACCTTCTACTTCAAAAACCCGGGAGGGAGAAGAGCAGCTGTATGAAGCCGCGGAGTTTCTGAATAGCATGGGAAGTTTCAAGGGGTAGACTTCACCGAAAATATCCCTAAGGTCTATTATGAATCTTCTTTTGCAGGTAGTACTACTCCTAGCGAAATGAAAGCTCCTTCTCACAAGAAGAAAGATTATATTGGAACCATTAAGTCAGTCGACGAGTTCACTCCTGACTTAAAAAAGGATCAATAAATGGTGGGTTAGCCCAAAGCATGCTTTGAAAAAGGCTTGGTATGTAGACACATACACAGTTGAACAAAGGGTCTTGCTCAAAGACAAATGGTGTAAAGATATGAAGAGATTCAAGACGGGAATTGAATTCTTCAAATGATTTGAAGCCTCAGGACAAATCGATGAAAAGGGTTCATCGCTACAAGTCCTTGTAAACAGATGGCCCACCAAAGACAAGGTTGTCGAAAGTATTACTCCACCTCTTGAAGGTTTAAATATCCCTTACAGGAAGGATGTCCTGAAGGCAGCTCCCTTCAAAAAACCCTCAGTTCACAAAGAAAAAGAAATTGTGACTGTTGAAGACATAAACAAAGTCTTTGAGCAGAATAATTATACTGACCAAGTTCTTCATGTTGTGTCAAAGCAAATTGCTGAATCAAAGTATAATTATAGTGGAACCAGTCAAATTGGTAACAAACCGAGTTCTTCCAAATCAGGTTTTAATTTAGAAACCAATCCTATATTCAAAATCCATAAATTTTCCCCAGAGGATTTTCCTAAACCTACCTCTGAGTTTAGTAATTCCGCAGAAATCCTAGAAAGGATTACTGAGCAACTTAAAAGGATTAAGATCTCTCAAGGAGATAAAGTTGGAGCCATAAAGGAAAGGCTCCCTCATTCCAAAAACTTTTATCCCAGACCATCCTTTCCAGACATCCAGTTTGAAGAAAATTATTTGCATCCACAAGGTGTTGCGGATGGTACTGGTATAACAGAATGGAACATTGATGGAATGGCCAAATCTGTAATAAACTCCAAGAAATGGGGATGAATGTTACAGCTTATAAGTGGAAAGGAAGCACTGATAAGCAAGCAGCTAACAAGATAGTTGCAGGTTTCACAGGAACATTAAGAAATTGGTGGGACAA
This sequence comes from Solanum arcanum, assembly GCA_027789145.1. NCBI lineage: Eukaryota > Viridiplantae > Streptophyta > Magnoliopsida > Solanales > Solanaceae > Solanum > Solanum arcanum. The sequence continues at coordinate 6,302,112 of CM050936.1, forward strand.
TTATCTTACTGAAGATAACAGAAATAATATTCTTAATGCCATTGCAAGTAAAAATGTTGTTAAGGTTGAAGGAGAACATACTACTACTACTACTCAAGTAGTAGAAGATGTCACTGCCACCCTTCTATATAGCATAGCAAAGCATTTCGTGGGAGAACCACGACTCTTCCAAGACAGAAGTTTAGAAATTCTGAACAATCTTTACTGCAAGAAATTAACCGATTTCAGATGGTATAAAGATATGTTCATAACTAAAGTCATGCTAAGAGATGACTGTAATAATGATTATTGGAAGGAGAGGTTTCTCAGCGGATTGCCGCCACACTTTGCAGAAAAGGTCCGATCAAAGATAAGAGATCGATGTGAAGGAAAGATCCCATATTCAGAAATGACTTATGGAGATCTTACCAGCTTAATTCACTTCGTAGCCATGGAGCTATGTACAGACCTTAAGCTAAAAGAACAGCTCAAGAAAGATAAAAAATTTTCAAGTAATGAGCTTGGAAGTTTTTGTCAAGACTTTGGATTCCCTAGTCTGAAACCACCTTCTGCTAAAAGGCTTCCAAAGGATGAACGATCAAAGAAACCGTCTCCTGAAAAGAAATCCTCTAAGAAAAAGGGAACTTCTAAGAGTAAGAGAAGCAAGAGGACTTCTCACAAAACTTCCAATGAATGTTGGACATGTAGACAAGCAGGTCATAAATCTCCTGATTGCCCAAGAAACAAGAAGAATAGTAAGAAAATCAATCTTCTTCAAATAGACGAAGAAACTAAAGAAAAGTTTCTAACCATATTAAATGAAGAAGAATCAGATTCAGAACTATCTTCAGAAGGAGAAAGCAAAACTGAGGACGAAGAGTTCCTCAATGTTGCTCAAGATGATACAGATAACAGCGATCACGAATGCAACTGCGAAGGAGCAGTTTGTCATTGTGGCCATCAATCTATAAGAGTTCTCTCTGAAGAATCTGCTGAAATTCTTGTTTCTACCATTGAGCACATCAAGGGCGATGAAGCCCGAAGAATCTATCTACTTGAACTCCAGAAGCTCGTCCTAAAACAAAAGGACAAAGAAGTTACAAGGAATGTAACTCCTTTTATCATGAAACAAATCATGCAAAGATATACCGATGAAAACGAAGAACCTTCTATCGGTGATCTTCGAGGAGAAGTTAATCTTCTGAAAGAAGAAGATCGTGAAGTTAAATCTAGACTTCCCAAAATCGAGATTGATGCCCTTGCAAAGCAATTTCTCGAGGATAATAAAGTTTCTCTTAAAGGAAAAGAGACTGCTACCTCTGAGGACAAAGGATCTTCAGATCATTCATCCCCTTCATCCCCTAAAGGTAGGGATGATGCATGTATTAGCATGATCACTAAGGTAATGCCTCAGAGCTCTCACATTATGATTAAACTTGTCGTTAATCCTAATTTTTTACTTAACAAAATTGCTTTATTAGACAGTGGTGCAGATCGTAATTGCATAGTTGAAGGTCTTATTCCAACAAAGTACCTCCAGAAAGGTACTACCAAGCTATACAGCGCAACTGGTGAGCGTATCTGTATAAATTATAAACTCTCTAATGCTCATATCTGCAATGATGGTATATGCCTTGCTAATGATTTTATCATTACAAAAAACATTAATGAAGAAATTATTTTGGGCATAGCTTTCATTACTCAGATAAAACCCTATATTTAAGATTTTGATTCTATCAAAACAAAAATTTTAGGAAAACAAATTTCCTTCCCGTTTATCAAGACACTTTCTCTTGAAGAAAGTAAATTTTTACATCAACAAACTGCTTTCAAAATTAACCAAATTAGTTTTTTGAAAGAAGATATTAAAATTAAAAAAATTGAACAAATTTTAAAAAACCCGGAGATGGTTACTAAGATTACCAATCTTCAAAAGAATTTTGAAAAAGAAATTTGCTCAGAATTTCCAAACACCTTTTGGGATAGAAAATCTCATATTATAGAATTACCATACATTGATGGGTTTGACGAAAAGGATATCTCTACAAAAGCTAGACCTATTCAGATGAACCATGAATTAATGGAAATCTGTAAGAAAGAGATTCATGCCCTTTTGAATAACAAGATTATTCGCCCTTCTAAATCACCTTGGAGTTGCTCAGCCTTTTATGTAAATAATACAGCTGAACAAGAACGAGGTTCACCTAGACTGGTGATTAATTATAAACCTTTAAACTCCATTTTAAAATGGATTTGTTACCCGATTCCCAACAAGAGGGATCTTTTAAAAAGAACTTTCAAAGCTTATGTCTATAGCAAGTTTGATTTAAAATCAGGATGTTGGCAAATTCAAATCGCCGAAAAAGATAAGTGTAAAACAGCTTTCAATGTCCCGTTTGGACAATACGAATGGAATGTTATGCCTTTTGGGCTTAAAAATGCCCCTTCAGAATTTCAAAATATTATGAATTCTATATTTAACCATATTATCCAGATGTCAATAGTTTATATTGACGATGTATTAATCTTCTCCGAGGACATTGATTCTCATTTTAAACATCTAAATATTTTCTTTAAAATTATTAAGCACAATGGTTTAGTCATTAGTGCTAAGAAAATAAAATTATTTCAAACAAAAATCAGATTTTTAGGGCATGATCTTTATCAAGGCACCTATAAACCTATTTGCAGATCTATTGAGTTCTCAGATAAATTCCCAGATGTCATCTTGGATAAAACTCAACTACAGAGATTCCTTGGGAGTCTTAATTATGTAGCTGACTTTATTCCAAAAGTTAGACATATTTGCAAACCCCTCTTTGACAGGTTAAAGAAGGTTCCTTCACCATGGAATGACGATCATACTAAAGCAGTAATTCTTCTTAAGAATATGGTCAAAAATCTTCCTTGCCTAGGTATCTCTAACCCGATGCTTCAGATATTGGATACGGTGGTATTCTTAAACAGAGAGAAAACCCCAAGTCACCGGAGCAATTAGTCCTTTACTATTCTGGAATCTTGAATTCCGCATAAAGAAATTATAGCACGGTCAAAAAGGAATCCTTGCTATTGTTGTTTGCCTAACTAAGTTTCAAGATGACTTAGTTTATAAAGAATTTCTGCTTAGAGTACATTGTAAATCAGCCAAAGAAATCCTTCAAAAGGATGTTAAAAATATTGTCTCTAAACAAATCTTTGCTAGATGGCAAGCCTTGTTATCCAGTTTCGATTTTCAAATCGAATTTATTAAAGGAGAAAATAATTTTTTGCCTGATTACCTAACCAGAGAATTCTTGCAGGGAAAATATGAGGCCCCAAATAAGGCCTACAGCAGGCAGGCAGCCGGCAAGGCCTAGCCCCAGAGAACCGACGAGAACAGGCCCTTTTGCAAGAAGGCCCGAGATGAATCAAATAAGACCAGATCCAAATAGGTATTCAGCTTTGGCAAGTTTGCCACCAATCAACCCTACAGAACTTCCCCAGAGTCGTCCAACAGGCATGCTGATTCTAAAGAAGCCCTTTTCAAAGGACCAAGAAGTCAGTACTTCTTCTTCACCAAGTGGAGAACTCAGATTCTTTAAAAAACAAACCAGCGACTGCTACGCAATGAAGCAGCCCAAAAGTTTCTTAGAAGCAGTTACTCCAAGTAGCTCCAAAACAACTCTCAGAGAAAAAGAGAAATTCGAAATGGTTTCTTTAAATGTTTTTCCAATCCTTGCTCTTGACAAGGAATATGAAGGTTATGAGGTTAAACACCTCCTGAAGCCTATCTATACCAACAGGAATTATGTCGACACAGACAATTCCCTAAAAACCAGAAGGTACTTTGAGTTCATCCTCGTTGATACCGGATCATTGGAGATTGAGCACGAGTTGGCAGACAAATCCGACCCGGATAGCATCGCCTACTCAAAAATGACGATCAAGAAGATCTTATCTCCATATAATTGGCCTGTAGATCATCTACAAACCCCTATCAGTCTCTCAAAGAGATTCAACCCTCAAACCTACAATTGGTTTGACTATAAAAATGCTTGGTTGAATTTTATGTATGTCAGGCCAACCACTCACATGTGGTTCATTAAATATTGTCCTGAGGTTGCAACCTCAGTCATACCAAGATGGTTCTACGAATGGTGGAGCTTTTTTGGTGGAAATAAACAAGTCATGCCTCGACAATTTGCAGAAAACTATCCTCAGTTTCAAATTGATGAAGGCATATCAACCCTCCCAGAGCACATTAAGCTCTGTAAGTATTTTATTAAGAAACGTTTATTTTATATTTTAAGCTGGATGTTTGTTATTGCAGATTTTGACAGGATTAAATTTCTGTCTAAAGAAATTCGTATCAAGGGATGGACTCCTGCCAAGAAAGGCAATCCCTCTCCTTCAAAAGGAAAGGAGATATTACAAGCATCACCCTCTAAGAGTGAACTAAAAAGAAGACTTGAGAAGGCTCTTTCAGAGCTAGACAATAATCTAGACGAAGTTGCTATTAATCAGCTCCTAGAAGATGCATCATCTCAAAGTGATGACAATGGCGACATGCTAAACCCAAAGGTGTTAGCAAGATCGTATTTAAATCCGTTTGACTAAAAGTTCTAGTTGAGGTTATTAAGAACCGGAATAATTAGTCTTCCTGATAGAGATTCAAAGAATCAGAATTATCAAGGAAGAAGCAAGGAGTCTCATAGAAGACGGAATCTTTGTTAACTTAGTCAAGACGAAAAGAATTCGCCAAAGACAGCGATGAAACTTTTACAAAAGTAAGAGGAATGGAGCAAGATTAAAAGGGACCTACAACAAGGCAGGCAGCTTTACTTTTCAAAAAGAAAAGATGACAAACAACTTTGCTTTAATCAAAAGCAAAAGCAACGGACGGAAATCAAGAGCCAATCAGAAGAAAGGCTTTTAAATTTCCTTATCTCTTTGTCTTCAAATTTTGCCTATATAAGGCAGCTTAATTTTTCAGTTTAAGCATCAGAAAATCTTGACAAGGTCGTACAAGCCGTGATGGCCAACCGTATGCATAGACAAGGTCTTGACGGACGTCCACGAAAAAATTTGGCATTTTTGACGTCGGAATCCGGATCACCCAAAAAATGGTGTGCTATAGCACACGAAAATCATCGAAATGAGGGGTATGCTCGCTTCGGGGCTCGTTTAACCTTCCAAATGGGTCGTACAAGCCATGATGGCCAACCGTATGCATAGACAAGGTCTCGACAGACGTCCACGAAAATATTTGGCATTTTTGACGTCAGAATCCGGATCACCCAAAAAATGGTGTGCTATAGCACACGAAAATCGTCAAAATGAGGGGTATGCTCGCTTCGGGGCTCGTTTGACCTTCCAAATGGGTCGTACAAGCCGTGATGGCCAACCGTATGCATAGACAGGTCTTGACGGACGTCTATGAAAAAATTTGGCATTTTTGACGTCGGAATCCGGATCACCCAGAAATATGGTGTGCTATAGCACACGAAAATCGTCGAAATGAGGGGTATGCTCGCTTCGGGGCTCGTTTGACCTTCCAAATGGGTCGTACAAGCCATGATGGCCAACCGTATGCATAGACAAGGTCTCGACGGATGTCCATGAAAAAATTTGGCATTTTTGACGTCGGAATCCGTATCACCCAAAAAATGGTGTGCTATAGCACACGAAAATCGTCGAAATGAGGGGTATGCTCGCTTTGGGGCTCGTTTGACCTTCCAAATGGGTCGTACAAGCCGTGATGGCAAACCGTCACGGATTTTACGACCCATTTGGAAGGTCAAACGAGCCCCAAAGCGAGCATACACCTCATTTCTTGGATTTTCGTGTGCTATTACACACCATTTTTTGGGTGATCGGGATTCCGATGTCAAAAATGCCAAATTTGTTCGTGGACGTCCGTCAAGACGTTGTATATGCATACGGTTGGCCATCACGGCTTTTTCGACCCATTTGGAAGGTCAAACGAGCCAGCGCAGCATACGCCATTTCGACGATTTTCGTGTGCTATTACACACCATTTTTTGGGTGATCGGGATTCGACGTCAAAAATGCAAAATTTGTTCGTGGACGTCCGTCAAGACGTTGTCTATGCATACGGTTGGCCATCACGGATTTTCCGACCCATTTGGAAGGTCAAACGAGCCCCGAAGCGAGCATACGCCTCATTTCTTGGATTTTCGTGTGCTATTACACACCATTTTTGGGTGATTGGGATTCCGACGTCAAAAATGCCAAATTTGTTCGTGGACGTCCGTCAAGACGTTGTCTATGCATACGGTTGGCCATCACGGCTTTTTTGACCCATTTGGAAGGTCAAACGAGCCCCGAAGCGAGCATACGCCTCATTTCGATGATTTTCATGTGCTATTACACACCATTTTTTGGGTGATCGGGATTCCGACGTCAAAAATGCCAAATTTGTTCGTGGACGTCCGTCAAGACGTTGTCTATGCATACGGTTGGCCATCACGGATTTTCCGACCCATTTGGAAGGTCAAACGAGCCCCGAAGCGAGCATACGCCTCATTTCTTGGATTTTCGTGTGCTATTGCACACCATTTTTTGGGAGATCGGGATTCCGACGTCAAAAATGCCAAATTTGTTCGTGGACGTCCGTCAAGACGTTGTTTATGCATACGGTTGGCCATCATGGATTTTTCGACCCATTTGGAAGGTCAAACGAGCCCCGAAGCGAGCATACGCCTCATTTCTTGGATTTTCGTGTGCTATTACACACCGTTTTTTGGGTGATCGGGAATCCGACGTCAAAAATGCCAAATTTGTTCGTGGACGTCCGTCAAGACATTTTCTATGCATACGGTTGGCCATCACGGATTTTCTGACCCATTTGGAATGTCAAACGAGCCTCGAAGCGAGCATACGCCTCATTTCTTGGATTTTCGTGTGCTATTACACACTATTTTTTGGGTGATGGGGATTCCGATGTCAAAAATGCCAAATTTGTTCGTGGACGTCCGTCAAGACGTTGTCTATGCATACGGTTCACCATCACGGCTTTTTCGACCCATTTGGAAGGTCAAACGAGCCCCGAAGCGAGCATACGCCTCATTTCGACGATTTTCGTGTGCTATTGCACACCATTTTTTGGGTGATCGGGATTCTGACGTCAAAAATGCCAAATTTGTTTGTGGACGTCCGTCAAGACGTTGTCTATGCATACGGTTGGCCATCACGGATTTTCCGACCCATTTGGAAGGTCAAACGAGCGGCGAGCATACGCCTCATTTCTTGGATTTTCGTGTGCTATTACACACCATTTTTTGGGTGATCGGGATTCCAACGTCAAAAATGCCAAATTTGTTCGTGGACGTCCGTCAAGACGTTGTCTATGCATACGGTTGGCCATCACGGCTTTTTCGACCCATTTGGAAGGTCAAACGAGCCCCGAAGCGAGCATAGGCCTCATTTGGACGATTTTTGTTTGCTATTGCACACCATTTTTTGGGTGATCGGGATTCTGACGTCAAAAATGCCAAATTTGTTCGTCGACGTCCGTCAAGCGTTGTCTATGCATACGGTTGGCCATCACGGATTTTCCGACCCATTTGGAAGGTCAAATGAGCCCCGAAGCGAGCATACGCCTCATTTCGTGGATTTTCGTGTGCTATTACACACCATTTTTTGGGTGATCGGGATTCCGACGTCAAAAATGCCAAATTTGTTCGTGAACGTCCGTCAAGACGTTGTCTATGCATACGGTTGGCCATCACGGATTTTCCGACCCATTTGGAAGGTCAAACGAGCCCAGAATCGAGTATACGCCTCATTTCTTGGATTTTCGTGTGCTATTACACACCATTTTTTGGGTGATCAGGATTCCGACGTCAAAAATGCCAAATTTGTTCGTGGACGTCCGTCAAGACGTTGTCTATGCATACGGTTGGCCATCATGGATTTTCCGACCCATTTGGAAGGTCAAACGAGCCCCGAAGCGAGCATACGCCTCATTTCTTGGATTTTCGTGTGCTATTACACACCATTTTTGGGTGATCGGGATTCCGACGTCAAAAATGCCAAATTTGTTCGTGGACGTCCGTCAAGACGTTGTCTATGCATACGGTTGGCCATCACGGATTTTCCGACCCATTTGGAAGGTCAAACGAGCCCCGAAGCGAGCATACGCCTCATTTCTTGGATTTTCGTGTGCTATTGCACACCATTTTTTGGGAGATCGGGATTCCGACATCAAAATTGCCAAATTTGTTCTTGGACATCCGTCAAGACGTTGTTTATGCATACGGTTGGCCATCACGGATTTTCCGACCCATTTGGAAGGTCAAACGAGCCCCGAAGCGAGCATACGCCTCATTTCTTGGATTTTCGTGTGCTATTACACACCATTTTTTGGGTGATCGGGATTGCAACGTCAAAAATGCCAAATTTGTTCGTGGACGTCCGTCAAGACGTTGTCTATGCATACGGTTGGCCATCACGGATTTTCCGACCCATTTGGAAGGTCAAATGAGCCCCGAAGCGAGCATACGCCTCATTTCTTGGATTTTCGTGTGCTATTACACACCATTTTTTGGGTGATCGGGATTCCGACGTCAAAAATGCCAAATTTGTTCATGGACGTCCGTCAAGTCGTTGTCTATGCATATGGTTGGGCATCACGGATTTTCCGACCAATTTGGAAGGTCAAACGAGCCCCGAAGCGAGCATACGCCTCATTTCGACGATTTTCGTGTGCTATTACACACCATTTTTTGGGTGATCGGGATTCCGACGTCAAAAATGCCAAATTTGTTCGTGGACGTCCGTCAAGACGTTGTCTATGCATACGGTTGGTCATCACGGCTTTTTCGACCCATTTGGAAGGTCAAACGAGCCCGGCGAGCATACGCCTCATTTCGATGATTTTCGTGTGCTATTGCACACCATTTTTGGGTGATCGGGATTCGACGTCAAAAATGCCAAATTTGTTCGTGGACGTCCGTCAAGACGTTGTCTATGCATACGGTTGGCCATCACGGATTTTCCGACCCATTTGGAAGGTCAAACAAGCCCCGAAGCGAGCATACGCCTCATTTCTTAGATTTTCGTGTGCTATTTCACACCATTTTTTGGGTGATCGGGATTCAAATGTCAAAAATGCCAAATTTGTTCGTGGACGTCCGTCAAGACGTTGTTTATGCATACAGTTGGCCATCACGGCTTTTTCGACCCATTTGGAAGGTCAAACGAGCCCCGAAGCGAGCATACGCCTCATTTCTTGGATTTTCGTGTGCTATTACACATCATTTTTTGGGTGATCGGGATTCCGACGTCAAAAATGCCAAATTTGTTCGTGGAAGTCCGTCAAGACGTTGTCTATGCATACGGTTGGCCATCACAGCTTTTTCGACCCATTTAGAAGGTCAAACGAGCCCCGAAGCGAGCATACGCCTCATTTCGACGATTTTCGTGTGCTATTACACACCATTTTTTGGGTGATCGGGATTTCGGCGTCAAAAATGCCAAATTTGTTCGTGGGCGTCCGTCAAGGCGTTGTCTATGCATACGGATTTGTCCATCACTGATTTTCCGACGCTTTTGGAAGGTCACCCGAGGCCGGAAGCGAGCACACGCCTCATTTCTTGGATTTTCGTGTGCTATTACACACCGTTTTTGGGCGATCGGGATTCGGCGTCAAAAATGCCAAATTTGTTCGTGGGCGTCCGTCAAGACATTGTCTATGCATATGGTTGGCCATCACGGATTTTCCGACCCATTTGGAAGGTCAAGCGAGCCGGCGAGCATACGCCTCATTTCTTGGATTTTCGTGTGCTATTACACACCGTTTTTGGGTGATCGGAATCCGGCGTCAAAAATGCCAAATTTGTTCGTGGACGTCCGTCAAGACGTTTTCTATGCATACGGTTGGCCATCACGAATTTTCTGACCCATTTGGAATGTCAAACGAGCCCCGAAGCGAGCATACGCCTCATTTCTTGGATTTTCAGGTGCTATTACACACTATTTTTTGGGTGATCGGGATTCCGACGTCAAAAATGCCAAATTTGTTCGTGGACGTCCGTCAAGACGTTGTCTATGCATACGGTTCACCATCACGGCTTTTTCGACCCATTTGGAAGGTCAAACGAGCCCCGAAGCGAGCATACGCCTCATTTCGACGATTTTCGTGTGCTATTGCACACCATTTTTTGGGTGATCGGGATTCTGACGTCAAAAATGCCAAATTTGTTTGTGGACGTCTGTCAAGACGTTGTCTATGCATACGGTTGGCCATCACGGATTTTCCGACCCATTTGGAAGGTCAAACGAGCCCCGAAGCGAGCATACGCCTCATTTCTTGGATTTTCGTGTTCTATTACACACCATTTTTTGGGTGATCGGGATTCCAACGTCAAAAATGCCAAATTTGTTCGTGGACGTCCGTCAAGACGTTGTCTATGCATACGGTTGGCCATCACGGCTTTTTCGACCCATTTGGAAGGTCAAACGAGCCCCGAAGCGAGCATAGGCCTCATTTGGACGATTTTTGTTTGCTATTGCACACCATTTTTTGGGTGATCGGGATTCCGACGTCAAAAATGCCAAATTTGTTCGTCGACGTCCGTCAAGCGTTGTCTATGCATACGGTTGGCCATCACGGATTTTGCGACCCATTTGGAAGGTCAAACGAGCCCCGAAGCGAGCATACGCCTCATTTCGTGGGTTTTCGTGTGCTATTACACACCATTTTTTGGGTGATCGGGATTCCGACGTCAAAAATGCCAAATTTGTTCGTGAACGTCCGTCAAGACGTTGTCTATGCATACGGTTGGCCGTCACGGATTTTCCAACCCATTTGGAAGGTCAAACGAGCCCCGAAGCGAGCATACTTCTCATTTCTTGGATTTTCGTGTGCTATTACACACCATTTTTTGGGTGATCGGGATTCCGACGTCAAAAATGCCAAATTTGTTCGTGGACGTCCGACAAGACGTTGTCTATGCATACGGTTGGCCATCATGGATTTTCCGACCCATTTGGAAGGTCAAACGAGCCCCGAAGCGAGCATACGCCTCATTTCTTGGATTTTCGTGTGCTATTACACACCATTTTTGGGTGATCGGGATTCCAACGTCAAAAATGCAAAATTTGTTCGTGGACGTCCGTCAAGACGTTGTCTATGCATACGGTTGGCCATCACGGATTTTCCGACCCATTTGGAAGGTCAAACGAGCCCCGAAGCGAGCATACGCCTCATTTCTTGGATTTTCGTGTGCTATTGCACACCATTTTTTGGGAGATCGGGATTCCGACATCAAAATTGCCAAATTTGTTCGTGGACGTCCGTCAAGACGTTGTTTATGCATACGGTTGGCCATCACGGATTTTCCGACCCATTTGGAAGGTCAAACGAGCTCTGAAGCGAGCATACGCCTCATTTCTTGGATTTTCGTGTGTTATTACACACCATTTTTGGGTGATCGGGATTCCGACGTCAAAAATGCAAAATTTGTTCGTGGACGTCCGTCAAGACGTTGTCTATGCATACGGTTGGCCATCACGGATTTTCCCACCCATTTCCAACCTCAAACCACCCCCCAACCCACCATACCCCTCATTTCTTCCATTTTCGTGTGCTATTACACACCATTTTTTGGGTGATCGGGATTCCGACGTCAAAAATGCCAAATTTGTTCATGGACGTCCGTCAAGTCGTTGTCTATGCATATGGTTGGCCATCACGGATTTTCCGACCAATTTGGAAGGTCAAACGAGCCCCGAAGCGAGCATACGCCTCATTTCGACGATTTTCGTGTGCTATTACACACCATTTTTTGGGTGATCGGGATTCCGACGTCAAAAATGCCAAATTTGTTCGTGGGCGTCCGTCAAGACGTTGTCTATGCATACGGTTGGTTATCACGGCTTTCGACCCATTTGGAAGGTCAAGCGAGCCGGCGAGCATACGCCTCATTTCGATGATTTTCGTGTGCTATTGCACACCATTTTTTGGGTGATCGGGATTCCGACGTCAAAAATGCCAAATTTGTTCGTGGACGTCCGTCAAGACGTTGTCTATGCATACGGTTGGCCATCACGGATTTTCCGACCCATTTGGAAGGTCAAACAAGCCCCGAAGCGAGCATACGCCTCATTTCTTGGATTTTCGTGTGCTATTTCACACCATTTTTTGGGTGATCGGGATTCCGATGTCAAAAATGCCAAATTTGTTCGTGGACGTCCGTCAAGACGTTGTTTATGCATACAGTTGGCCATCACGGCTTTTTCGACCCATTTGGAAGGTCAAACGAGCCCCGAAGCGAGCATAGGCCTCCTTTCTTGGATTTTCGTGTGCTATTGCACACCATTTTTTGGGTGATCGGGATTCCGACGTCAAAAATGCCAAATTTGTTCGTGGAAGTCCGTCAAGACGTTGTCTATGCATACGGTTGGCCATCACGGCTTTTTCGACCCATTTGGAAGGTCAAACGAGCCCTGAAGCGAGCATACGCCTCATTTCGACGATTTTCGTGTGCTATTGCACACCATTTTTTGGGTGATCGGGATTTCGACGTCAAAAATGCCAAATTTGTTCGTGGACGTCCGTCAAGACGTTGTCTATGCATACGGTTGTCCATCACGGATTTTCCGACCCATTTGGAAGGTCAAACGAGCCCCGAAGCGAGCATACGCCTCATTTCTTGGATTTTCGTGTGCTATTACACACCATTTTTTGGGTGATCGGGATTCGGCGTCAAAAATGCCAAATTTGTTCGTGGACGTCCGTCAAGACATTGTCTATGCATACGGTTGGCCATCACGGATTTTCCGACCCATTTGGAAGGTCAAACGAGCCCCGAAGCGAGCATACGCCTCATTTCTTGGATTTTCGTGTGCTATTACACACCGTTTTTTGGGTGATCGGGAATCCAACGTCAAAAATGCCAAATTTGTTCGTGGACGTCCGTCAAGACGTTTTCTATGCATACGGTTGGCCATCACGAATTTTCTGACCCATTTGGAATGTCAAACGAGCCCCGAAGCGAGCATACGCCTCATTTCTTGGATTTTCAGGTGCTATTACACACTATTTTTTGGGTGATCGGGATTCCGACGTCAAAAATGCCAAATTTGTTCGTGGACGTCCGTCAAGACGTTGTCTATGCATACGGTTCACCATCACGGCTTTTTCGACCCATTTGGAAGGTCAAACGAGCCCCGAAGCGAGCATACGCCTCATTTCGACGATTTTCGTGTGCTATTGCACACCATTTTTGGGTGATCGTGATTACGGCGTCAAAATGCCAAATTTGTTTGTGGGCGTCTGTCAAGACGTTGTCTATGCATCTGTTGGCCATCACGGATTTTCCGACCCATTTGGAAGGTCAAGCGAGCCCGAAGCGAGCATACGCCTCATTTCTTGGATTTTCGTGTTCTATTACACACCATTTTTTGGGTGATCGGGATTCCAACGTCAAAAATGCCAAATTTGTTCGTGGACGTCCGTCAAGACGTTGTTTATGCATACGGTTGGCCATCACGGCTTTTTCGACCCATTTGGAAGGTCAAACGAGCCCCGAAGCGAGCATAGGCCTCATTTGGACGATTTTTGTTTGCTATTGCACACCATTTTTTGGGTGATCGGGATTCCGACGTCAAAAATGCCAAATTTGTTCGTCGACGTCCGTCAAGCGTTGTCTATGCATACGGTTGGCCATCACGGATTTTCCGACCCATTTGGAAGGTCAAACGAGCCCCGAAGCGAGCATACGCCTCATTTCTTGGATTTTCGTGTGCTATTACACACCATTTTTGGGGTGATCGGGATTCCGACGTCAAAAATGCCAAATTTGTTCGTGGACGTCCGTCAAGACGTTGTCTATGCATACGGTTGGCCATCACGGATTTTCCGACCCATTTGGAAGGTCAAACGAGCACCGAAGCGAGCATACGCCTCATTTCTTGGATTTTCGTGTGCTATTACACACCATTTTTTGGGTGATCAGGATTCCGACGTCAAAAATGCCAAATTTGTTCGTGGACGTCCGTCAAGACGTTGTCTATGCATACGGTTGGCCATCATGGATTTTTCGACCCATTTGGAAGGTCAAACGAGCCCCGAAGCAAGCATACGCCTCATTCCTTGGAGGTTCGTGTGCTATTACACACCATTTTTTGGGTGATCGGGATTCCGATGTCAAGAATGCCAAATTTGTTCGTGGACGTCCGTCAAGGCGTTGACTATGCATACGGTTGGCCATCACGGATTTGCGGACCCATTTGGAAGGTCAAGCGAGCCCAAGCGAGCATCGCCTCATTTCTTGGATTTTCGTGTGCTATTGCACACCATTTTTGGGAGATCGGGATTCGGCGTCAAAAATGCCAAATTTGTTCGTGGGCGTCCGTCAAGGCGTTGTTTATGCATACGGTTGGCCATCACGGATTTTCCGACCCATTTGGAAGGTCAAGCGAGCCCGGCGAGCATACGCCTCATTTCTTTGATTTTCGTGTGCTATTACACACCATTTTTTGGGTGATCGGGATTCCGACGTCAAAAATGCAAAATTTGTTCGTGGTCGTCCGTCAAGACGTTGTCTATGCATACGGTTGGCCATCACGGATTTTCCGACCCATTTGGAAGGTCAAATGAGCCCGAAGCGAGCATACGCCTCATTTCTTGGATTTTCGTGTGCTATTACACACCATTTTTTGGGTGATCGGGATTCCGACGTCAAAAATGCCAAATTTGTTCGTGGACGTCCGTCAAGACGTTGTCTATGCATACGGTTGGCCATCACGGCTTTTCGACCCATTTGGAAGGTCAAACGAGCCCCGAAGCGAGCATACGCCTCAGTTCGACTATTTTCGTGTGCTATTGCACACCATTTTTGGGTGATCGGGATTCCAACGTCAAAAATGCCAAATTTGTTCGTGGACGTCAGACAAGACGTTGTCTATGCATACGGTTGGCCATCATGGATTTTCCGACCCATTTGGAAGGTCAAACGAGCCCCGAAGCGAGCATACGCCTCATTTCTTGGATTTTTGTGTGCTATTACACACCATTTTTTGGGTGATCGGGATTCCGACGTCAAAAAAGCCAAATTTGTTCGCAGACGTCCGTCAAGACGTTGTCTATGCATACGGTTGGCCATCACGGCTTTTTCGACCCATTTGGAAGGTCAAACGAGCCCCGAAGCGAGCATACGCCTCATTTCGACGATTTTCGTGTGCTATTGCACACCATTTTTTGGGTGATCGGGATTCGGCGTCAAAAATGCCAAATTTGTTCGTGGGGGTCCGTCAAGTCGTTGTCTTTCCATACGGTTGGCCATCATGGATTTTCCGACCCATTTGGAAGGTCAAGCGAGCCCCGAAGTGAGCATACGCCTCATTTCTTGGATTTGCGTGTGCTATGAGACAGCATTTTTTGGGTGATCGAGATTCCGGCGTCAAAATGCCAAATTTGTTCGTGGGCGTCCGTCAAGGCGTTGTCTATGCATCACGGTTGGCCATCACGGCTTTTTCGACCCATTTGGAAGGTCAAGCGAGCCGAAGCGAGCATACGCCTCATTTCGGCGATTTTCGTGTGCTATTGCACACCATTTTTTGGGTGATCGGGATTTCGACATCAAAAATGCCAAATTTGTTCGTGGACGTCCGTCAAGACGTTGTCTATGCATACGGTTGGCCATCACGGATTTTTCGACCCATTTGGAAGGTCAAACGAGCCCAGAAGCGAGCATACGCCTCATTTCTTGGATTTTCGTGTGCTATTAAACACCATTTTTTGGGTGATCGGGATTCCGACGTCTAAAATGCCAAATTTGTTCGTGGACGTCCGTCAAGACGTTGTCTATGCATACGGTTGGCCATCATGGATTTTCCGACCAATTTGGAAGGTCAAACGAGCCCCGAAGCGAGCATACGCCTCATTTCTTGGATTTTCGTGTGCTATTACACACCATTTTTTGGGTGATCGGGATTCCGACGTCAAAAATGCCAAAATTGTTCGTGGATGTCCGTCAAGACGTTGTCTATGCATACGGTTGGCCATCACGGATTTTCCGACCCATTTGGAAGGTCAAACGAGCCCCGAAGTGAGCATATGCCTCATTTCTTGGATTTTCGTGTGCTATTACACACCATTTTTTGGGTGATCGGGATTCCGACGTCAAAAATGCCAAATTTGTTCGTGGACGTCCGTCAAGACGTTGTCTATGCATACGGTTGGCCATACGGATTTTCCGACCCATTTGGAAGGTCAAACAAGCCCCGAAGCGAGCATACGCCTCATTTCTTGGATTTTCGTGTGCTATTACACACCATTTTTTGGGTGATCGAGATTCCAACGTCAAAAATGCCAAATTTGTTCGTGGACGTCCGTCAAAACGTTGTCTATGCATACGGTTGGCCATCACGGCTTTTTCGACCCATTTGGAAGGTCAAACGAGCCCCGAAGCGAGCATACGCCTCATGTCGGCGATTTTCGTGTGCTATTTCACACCATTTTTTGGGTGATCGGGATTCGGCGTCAAAATGCCAAATTTGTTCGTGGGCGTCCGACAAGGCGTTGTCTATGCATCTGATTTGGCCATCATGGATTTTCCGACCCATTTGGAAGGTCAAGCGAGCCCGGCGAGCATACGCCTCATTTCTTGGATTTTAAATGCGCTATTACACTCCATTTTTTGGGTGATCGGGATTCGGCGTCAAAATGCCAAATTTGTTCGCGGACGTCCGTCAAGGCGTAGTATATGCATAGGGTTGGCCATCACGTCTTCTTTGACCCATTTGGAAGGTCAAACGAGCCGAAGCGAGCATACGCCTCATTTCGATGATTTTCGTGTGCTATTGCACACCATTTTTGGGTGATCGGGATTCCAACGTCAAAAATGTCAAATTTGTTCGTGGGCGTCCGTCAAGGCGTTGTCTATGCATCACGGTTGGCCATCACGGATTTTCCGACCCATTTGGAAGGTCAAGCGAGCCCGGCGAGCATACGCCTCATTTCTTGGATTTTCGTGTGCTATGACACACTATTTTTGGGTGATCGGGATTCCGGCGTCAAAAATGCCAAATTTGTTCGTGGACGTCCGTCAAGGCGTTGTCTATGCATACGGTTGGCCATCACGGCTTTTTGACCCATTTGGAAGGTCAAGCGAGCTCCGGCGAGCATACGCCTCATTTCGACGATTTTCGTGTGCTATTGCACACTATTTTTGGGTGATCGGGATTAGATGTCAAAATGCCAAATTTGTTCGTGGGCGTCCGTCAAGGCGTTGTCTATGCATACGGTTGGCCATCACGGATATTCGACCCATTTGGAAGGTCAAGCGAGCCGGCGAGCATACGCCTCATTTCTTGCATTTTCGTGTGCTATTACAAACCATTTTTGGGTGATCGGGATTCCGGCGTCAAAAATGCCAAATTTGTTCGTGGGCGTCCGTCAAGGCGTTGTATATGCATACGGTGGGCCATCACGCAGTTTTCGACCCATTTGGTAGGTCAAAGCGAGCCGAAGCGAGCATCGCCTCATTTCTTGGATTTTCGTGTGCTATTACACACCAATTTTTGGGTGATCGGGATTCAGCGTCAAAAATGCCAAATTTGTTCGTGGGCGTCCGTCAAGGCGTTGTCTATGCATACGGTTGGCCATCACGGATTTTCCGACCCATTTGGAAGGTCAAGCGAGCCCGAAAGCGAGCATCGCCTCATTTCTTGGATTTTCGTGTGCTATTACACACCATTTTTTGGGTGATCGGGATTCGGCGTCAAAATGCCAAATTTGTTCGTGGACGTCCGTCAAGGCGTTGTCTATGCATACGGTTGGCAATCACGGCTTTTCGACCCATTTGGAAGGTCAAGCGAGCCGGCGAGCATACGCCTCATTCGGCGATTTTCGTGTGCTATTGCACACCATTTTTGGGTGATCGGGATTACGGCGTCAAAATGCCAAATTTGTTCGTGGACATCCGTCAAGACGTTGTCTATGCATACGGTTGGCCATCACGGCTTCGACCCATTTGGAAGGTCAAGCGAGCCTGGCGAACATCGCCTCATTTCTTAGATTTTCGTGTGCTATTACACACCATTTTTTGGGTGATCGGGATTCGGCGTCAAAATGCCAAATTTGTTCGTGGGCGTCCGTCAAGGCGTTGTCTATGCATCACGGTTGACCATCACGGATTTTCCGACCCATTTGGAAGGTCAAGCGAGCCGGCGAGCATCGCCTCATTTCTTGGATTTTCGTGTGCTATTACACACCATTTTTTGGGTGATCGGGATTCCGGCGTCAAAAATGCCAAATTTGTTCGTGGGCGTCCGTCAAGGCGTTGTCTATGCATACGGTTGACCATCACGGATTTTCCGACCCATTTGGAAGGTCAAGCGAGCCGAAGCGAGCATCGCCTCATTTCTTGGATTTTCGTGTGCTATTACACACCATTTTTGGGTGATCGAGATTCGGCGTCAAAAATGCCAAATTTGTTCGTGGGCGTCCGTGAAGGCGTTGTCTATGCATACGGTTGGCCATCACGGCTTTTCGACCCATTTGGAAGGTCAAGCGAGCCCCGGCGAGCATCGCCTCATTTCGGCGATTTTCGTGTGCTATTGCACACCATTTTGGGCGATCGGGATTCCGGCGTCAAAATGCCAAATTTGTTCGTGGGCGTCCGTCAAGGCGTTGTCTATGCATACGGTTTGCCATCACGCCTTTTTCGACCCATTTGGAAGGTCAAGCGAGCCGGCGAGCATCGCCACATTTCGGCGATTTTAGGTGTGCTATTGCACACCATTATTGGGGTGATCGGGATTCCGGCGTCAAAAATGCAAAATTTTTCGTGGGCGTCCGTCAAGGCGTTGTCTATGCATACGGTTGGCCATCACGGATTTTCCGACCCATTTGGAAGGTCAAACGAGCCCCGAAGCTAGCATACGCCTTATTTCTTGGATTTTCGTGTGCTATTGCACACCATTTTTTGGGTGATCGGGATTCCGACGTCAAAAATGCCAAATTTGTTCGTGGACGTCCATCAAGACGTTGTCTATGCATACGGTTGGCCATCACGGATTTTCCGACCCATTTGGAAGGTCAAACGAGCCCCGAAGTGAGCATACACCTCATTTTTTGGATTTTCGTGTTATTACACACCATTTTTGGGGTGATCGGGATTCCGACGTCAAAAATGCCGAATTTGTTTGTGGACGTCCGTCAAGACGTTGTCTATGCATACGGTTGGCCATCACGGATTTTCTGACCCATTTGGAAGGTCAAACGAGCCCCGAAGCGAGCATACGCCTCATTTCGACGATTTTCGTGTGCTATTACACACCATTTTTTGGGTGATCGCGATTCCGACGTCAAAAATGCCAAATTTGTTTGTGGACGTCCGTCAAGACGTTGTCTATGCATACTGTTTGCCATTACGGCTTTTTCAATCCATTTGGAAGGTCAAACGAGCCCCGAAGCGAGCATACGCCTCATTTCAACGATTTTCGTGTGCTATTGCACACCATTTTTTGGGTGATCGGGATTCCGACGTCAAAAATGCCAAATTTGTTCTTGGACGTCCGTCAAGACGTTGTCTATGCATACGGTTGGCCATCACGGATTTTCCGACCCATTTGGAAGGTCAAACGAGCTCGAAGCGAGCATCGCCTCATTTCTTGGATTTTCGTGTGCTATTACACACCATTTTTGGGTGATCGGGATTCGGCGTCAAAAATGCCAAATTTGTTCGTGGGCGTCCGTCAAGGCGTTGTCTATGCATACGGTTGGCCATCACGGCTTTTCCGACCCATTTGGAAGGTCAAGCGAGCCGAAGCGAGCATAGGCCTCATTCGGCGATTTTCGTGTGCTATTGCACACCATTTTTTGGGTGATCGGGATTCGGCGTCAAAAATGCCAAATTTGTTCGTGGACATCCGTCAAGGCGTTGTCTATGCATACGGTTGGCCATCACGGATTTTCCGACCCATTTGGAAGGTCAAGCGAGCCCGAAGCGATCATACGCCTCATTTCTTGGATTTTCGTGTGCTATTACACACCATTTTTGGGGTGATCGGGATTCCGACGTCAAAAATGCCAAATTTGTTCGTGGACGTCCGTCTAGGCGTTGTCTATGCATCACGGTTGGCCATCACGCCTTTTCGACCCATTTGGAAGGTCAAGCGAGCCGAAGCGAGCATCGCCTCATTCGGCGATTTTCGTGTGCTATTGCACACCATTTTTGGGTGATCGGGATTCGACGTCAAAAATGCAAAATTTTTCGTGGGCGTCCGTCAAGGCGTTGTCTATGCATACGGTTGGCCATCACGGATTTTCGACCCATTTGGAAGGTCAAGCGAGCCGAAGCGAGCATACGCCTCATTTCTTGGATTTTCGTGTGCTATTGCACACCATTTTTGGGT
>CM050936.1:9262957-9267957 GCA_027789145.1 Solanum arcanum
TAATAATCAATAACAATAACAATAACAATAATAATAATAATCAACAATAATAATAATCAATAACAATAACAATCGGAATAATAATAAACAACAATAACAACAATCAATAATAATCAATCAATAATCAATATAATCAACAATAATAATAATAATGCACAATCAACAATAATAACAACAACAATAACAACAACAATAATAATCAATAATAACAATAATAACAATAACAATAATCAACAATAACAATAATAACGGCAATAACAATAATAATAATAAACAATAATCAATAATAACAATCAATAACAATCAACAATAATCAATAATCAACAATCAATAACAATAATAACAATAATAATAACAATAATAATAATCAACAATAATCAATCAATAATAATAACAATAATCAATAATAACAATAATAATAATCAATAACAATAACAATAATAATAATCAACAATCAATCAATAATAATCAATAACAATAATAATAATAATAATAATCAATAATCAATAACAATAATCGAACAATTAATCAATAACATCAATAACAATAATCAATAATCAATCAACAATAATCAATCGAACAACAATCATAATAATCAATAACAATAATAATAATACCAATAATAATAAATAATAATACTCAACAATCAACAATAATAATAATAACAATAATCAACAATAATAATAATAACAATAATAATAACAACAATCAACAATCAACAATAATCAACAATACCAATACCAACAATAACAATCAACAATAATACCAATAACAATACCAACAATCAATCAATAATAAACAATAATCAACAACAATAATCAATCAATCAATCAACAATCAATCAATAACAATAATAATCAATCAATCAACAATAATAATCAACAATAATCAACAATCAACAATCAATAATAATCAATCACCAATTAAACAACAATCAATCAATCAATTACCAATAATAATAATCAACAACGTTCAACTAATAATAATCAATAATAACAACAAATTAACAACAATTAACAATAATAATAATAATCAATCAACAATAACAATAATAATAACAACAATAACAATCAATAATCATAACAACAATAATAATAACAACAATAATCAACAATAATCAACAACAATAATAATAATCAACAATAATAATAATAATAATAATAATAACAATAATAATAATACAACAATAACAACAACAATAATCAACAATGAATAATAATAACAATAATAACAATAATAATACCAACAATAATAACAATAATCAACAATAATCATCAAATAACAATAACAATAACAACAACAATTAACAATAACAATCAACAATAATAATCAACACCAATAATAATAACAACAACAAATGAATAATATCATCAATAATAATAATAACAATAACAATAACAATAACAACAATAATAATAATAACAATTAACAATAATAATAATAATAACAATAAATAATACACACCAATAATAACAACAATAACAATACCACAATAATAAATAATAATAACAACAATAATAATCACAATAACAATAATAATAATTAATAATACCAACAACAATAACAACAATAATAATACACACAATAACAACAATAACAACAACAACACACAATCAACAATAACAACAATAACAACAACAACAACAATAATAATAACAATAATAATAACAATAAATAATAACAATAACAATAATCAATAACAATCAATAACAACAACAACAATAACAATAACAATAATAACAACAACAATAACAACAACAACAACAACAACAACAACAATAACACCAACAACAACAACAATAATAACAATAACAATAACAATCAATGAACAACAATCATCAACAATCAACAATAATAATAACAATCAATAATAATAACAATCAATAAATAACACACACACACACACAATAATAACACATAACAATAATAACAACAACAACAATAAAATTAACAATTGAACAGCAATTAATTAAACAACAATAATAATAATAATAACAATAATAATCAATAATAATAATAATAATAATAATAATATCACACAATAAATAATAATTAATAATAATAACAATAATAATAATCAACAACGAATCAACACACAATAACAATAATAACAATAACAATAATAACAATAATAATCAATAATAACAATTAATAATCAATAATAATCAACAATCAATAATAATCAATAACAACAATTAATAATAATAATAATAACAATAATCAATAATAACACCAATAATCAATAATCAACAATAATAATCAATCAACAATCAATAATAATAACAATAACAATATCAATAACAATAATAACAATAATAACAACAATAATAATAATCAATAATAATAATCAACAATTCAATCAATAATAACAATAATAAACAATATCAATCAATTAACAATAATTAACAATAACAATAATCAATAATAATAATAACAATTAATAATAATAATCAATAATAATAATCAACAATAACAATCAATAACAATAACAATAATAATAACAATAATAACAATAATAACAATAATAATAACAATAATAATTAACAATAATAATAATAATAATAATCAATAATAATAATCAATAATAATAATTAACAATAATAATAATAATAATCAATTAACAACAATAATCAACAATAATAATAATAACAATAACAACAATAACAATAATAATAATTAACAATAATCAATAACAACAATCAATAACAATAACAATTGAATAACAATAATAACAATTAATAATCAATAATAATAATCAACAATAACAATCAACAATCAATAATAACACAATAATAATAATAATAATAATAATAATAATAACAATAATTAACAATAATAATTAACAATAACATCAATCAATAATAATCAACAATAATTAATAATAACAACAATAATCATCAATCAATAATAACAATCAACAATAACAATAATAATTAATGCAATAACAACAATCACACAATTAACAATAACAATAATA
Organism: Solanum arcanum; assembly: GCA_027789145.1. Classification (NCBI taxonomy): domain Eukaryota; kingdom Viridiplantae; phylum Streptophyta; class Magnoliopsida; order Solanales; family Solanaceae; genus Solanum; species Solanum arcanum. The sequence goes on from CM050936.1 coordinate 9,265,935, forward strand.
ACAATAATAACAATAACAATAACAATAACAATCAATAATAATAACAATAAATAATCAACACACCATAATAATAACAATAATAATTAATAATTTCAACATAATAATAATACAATAACAAATAACAATAATAATAATAATAATAATAATCAATAATCAATAATAATAACAATAATAATAATAATAATACCAACACTAACAATAATAATAATAATCAATCAACAATAACAACGTCGAACATCAATCAACAATCAATAATAATCAACAACAATAATAACAATAATTAACAATAACAATCAACAATACCAACAACAATCAACACAATAATCAATCAATAACAACAATCAACAACAATCAACAATAACAATAACAATCAATAATAATAACAACAACAATCAATAATCAACCATCAACAACAATAATAATCAATAACAACAATAATCAATAATCAATAATAACAATCAACAATCAATAACAACAATAACAATAATAACAATAATCAACAATTATCAATAATAATAATAATAATAATACAATAATAATAATTAACAATAACAACAATCACTAATAATAACAATAATAATCAATCAATAATAATAATAATAATAATAATAATAATAATAATAACAATAACGCCAAATAATAATAACAATCAATAATAATTCACAATAATAATCAACAATAATAATCAATTAACAATAATCAATCAATAATAATAATTAATAATCAATCAATAATAACAATAATAATAATAATAATAACAATAATAATAATAATAATAATAATAACAATAATAATAATAATAATAATTAACAATAATCATAATTAAATCAATCAACAATCAATCAACACCATCAATAATTAATAACAATAATCAATAATAATAATAATCAACAATAACCACAATAACAACATTAACAATAATAATACAATAACAATCAACAATAATAACAATAATAACAACAATAATTAACAATAATAATAATAATTAATAATAATAACAATCAATAACAATAATAATCAACACACAACAATAATAACAATAACAATCAACAACAATAACAATAATAATCAATAATCAACAATAATAATAATTAACAATAATAACAATAATAACAATAACATCAATAATAATCAATCAACAATCAATAATAATCAATAATAACAATAACAATAACAATTAACCGTCAACAATAACAACAATAATAACAACAATAATAACAACAATCAACATAATCAACAATAATCATCAATCATAATCAATCAATAATCATCAACATCAATAACGAATAACAATAAATAATCAACAATAACAATAACAATAACAATAATAATCAACTAATAATAATACAATAATAACAATCAACAACAATAATCAATAACAATAATCAATCATCAAATCAACAATAATAACAACAATCAACAATAACAACAACAATCAACAACAACATCAACAATAACAATCAAATTAATCAATAATAATCAACAATTAAACGGATATCAATAACATCAACAATCAACAATAATAATAATCAATAATAATAATAATCAATAATAATAATAATAATAATAATAATAATAATAATAATAATAAACAATTAACAATAACAACAATAATAATAATAATAACAATTAATTAATAATAACAATAATAATCAATAATACAATAATTAATAATAACAATAACATCAATAATAATCAATAATCAACAATAATAATCAATAACAATAATAATAACAATACCCAACAATAACAATAACACACAATCAACAATAACAATCAATCAACAATAATAATAACAATAATAATAATAATCAATAATAATAACAATAATCAACAATAATAATAATAATAATAATAATAACAATAATAATCAATCAATAATAACAATAACAATAACAATACCAATAATCAACAATAATAATAATCAACAATAATAACATATCATCAACAATAATAATAATAATAATCGAATAATCAACAATAACAATAATAATAATAATAATAACATCAATAATAATCAATC